>JACTOM010000929.1:11860966-12052848 GCA_015832385.1 Elymnias hypermnestra
ATTGACAATGCCCCGTACACTAACACACACACACAGCGTCTTCGCCGGCGAAGACGAGGTCCCCGCTATCTGACGCACCCCGGCCGCGGCCACCAGTCGCGGACAAATGGGCGTCAAGATTAAGCATCTGTCCGATTGTCTATTTCAGCAGCAGCAAACGTTGCTCTAAGCCTAGGTCCGAGCCTCGCAGGAGGCGCCCTTAGAGCAACGTTTTCCCCCGACGCAGCAGGGCCCTTCTACGGGCCCACCCCTCGGCAGAGCTTCTGCGCTCGCTATCCCTCTCGGTTACGCTGTAAAAGCCAATAGGGCTAACAGCATCTACACACTTCAAATAAAAAAAAATGACGGGTACTACCCCGGCCGCGGCCACCAGTCGCGGACCCATGGGCGTCATGATTAAGCACCTGTCCGATTGTCCTTTTCAGCAGCAGCAAACGTTGCTCTATGCCTAGGTCCGAGCCTCGCAGGAGTCGCCCTTAGAGCAACGTTTTCCCCCGACGCAGCAGGGCCCTTTTACGGGCCCAGCCCTCGGCAGAGCTACTGCGCTCGCCACCCCTCTCGGTTACGCTGTAAAAGCCAGTAGGGCTAACAGCAACTACAGACTTCGAAAAAAAAAAAAACTGACGGGCATTCTTACTCGAAGTGTTGCCCGGTGCACACCTTGCATCCACAAATTATTGGTTAGTGTCATTTAATTTAAAAAATAATTAATAATTTAGTTGAAAGTAATAAATAATCTCTGTGAAAATTGACTGTGGTTGTCTTTATGTAAACAATGGAAGACCAGAACCCTATATATACTTCTTTACTTATGAATAATACACGTACTTTTCCCTTTAATCACAATCTTTTTCAACGTCGTATGCCAAAATTTCTGTGGTTCCTCAATTAACAACCAACCACAGACAACCGTGAAACCTTTTTCCGCAGAGTAATTAGTCTATCGTTCAATGGCACGTATATACTTTGTGCAAAAGAAAAGGTGAATTTTGAATTTTCACGGGCTGTGTACATTTGATTATCGATTTTTTTGTTATGTTGGTACACATGTGTTAGTCATATGTTGGTATTATCAGCCTATTGGGATTAGTATTTTGTTGTTGACAACTGAATAGGTTAGTCCCGTTTGGGTGCGTTCGTTGATTTTTGACTTTTGACAAAAAAATGGATCAAAATTTAATAAATATTGTATTAAATTTTGCGTTAAAATGGAATAAAGTTCTCCAAGACATTTAAAATGTTGACTGTGGCGTTCGGTGAGTCCTCTTTGCCTCACAGTGTGTAAATGTGGTACAAGCGTTTTACAGAAGACCGATAAAATCTTGATTGATGATAAGCGTCCTGTAGTTGCCACCACCAACAAGTGAAATAAACATTGAAATAGTAAAAAGTGACAAGTCGTACAGTTAGTAAGGACACACATTATTAATTGTTCATGATTTTTGGCCAAACATGCGACGTTTTTATTATCAAAACTGAAGAGACCAAAGAAAGGAAACGTTTTGTCATAATTGATGATATAAAGTAAGAATCGAAAAATGAGTTGATGGCCATTCCGAAAAGCACATTTCAGAATTGCAATGCGGATTAGAAGAAGCGCTTGTATAAGGTGCATTATATCTCAGGGGGATTACTTTGAAGGAGCCAAAATGGATATTGATGACTGAATAAATACTTTGAGAAAATCTAAATTCACCTTTTCTTATGAAGAAACCTCGTATAATTGAAAATCGAGGCAAGCTTACTATTGATTAAAAAGTATGTTTTAAGAATTGTTTTAATTATACTATTGTTAAAATATTTGTTATATTAAAAAGAGAATGAAAACAATACTGTAGAAATATTATCTATCGTAGAAATAACGTGCAGTATTTCATTGTTATGTGAATATTTAAATTCCATCTAGTGCACTGACCCATTGCAAAAATGTTGATTTGATATAGGTAAAACTAATTTCAGTTATTTAGATCATCGGGGTTTATACTAACAGATTTTTATTATTAACAGCCTATGACCTACATTGGCTGTTAGAACTAATTTAAGAGTTTAAGGAGAATAACATTGTAGAATGCATCAGAATACCTATTCAGATTCAGAGTCTAGAAATTAACTCTTCATTATTATTTGTTTAAAATACATTCTACTCTCCGTTCACTAATTATTGACGGAAATTTGATTAATAATTCTTAATGTGTAGTTTCCAGATAACTTTATAAGCTTTTTAATAAAAATAATTGATCCTTTATAGTCCTAGAAATATTGTATTACCTAAACATTATGCCACCCTTGAAAGAGTCAATTCGAAAAAGGCATTCAAAATTTCAAATTTTATAGATGCAGTTTGAAACTGACTAAAGCTAGTTTATCGTATAATTAAAAACTACTTTGTAGTCAACAATTATTTTCTATATGTAATTATGGTTACTTAAAGAAGGTTTCCGTATTTAAATTATGACCTTAAAAGTCAAAGGTTTAGTCAAAATTATTCTTACAATATGTTTCTACAAATACTTTACACCACTTTAATATGAACGGAGGGGGAGGGGGGGTGTTTGTGAGATAGCTACTAAAATATTAATGTTTTGGGTAAAATGAAGACAGACAGTTTCGAACTTTTTTGGTATCTTAAATTAAGGATCAGAAGGCGACAGTCTTAATTGAATTGGGAAGGTGACGTCGTCAGCGTTCTCACGGAGAGTTATAGAATAATTTATATTAGTCACATAAAATTGCCTAATACGTATGTTTTAGTTTATATATTGCAATAGGAAGTTGACGCAGTACGAAAGGCTGAGGCGGTTCTGTACTTCTCAACTCCATATTTAATGTCTTCTATTTTAGCCTCTTACGTGTTCAAAGCTACTATATTTAGATAAAGAGTCAGTAATAGTATCTTCCACAAATTTAATACCGGCCATTTGTTAGTGCTTTTTTACTTTATATGCTTCAATTATTGACGTTTGTCGTATTTTATTTTGGTTTGAAGATTGCGTTATTCGTAAATATTTACTATTTTATGTTTGGCTTTTTAACTATCATACTTTACGGAATATTTTATTTGTAATTTTATTATTTTCATCTCACTAATATGCCTTGGGGTTGGGAATGTCGAGCAAAGTTGATTAAACAAGTACCAGCAAAACCAGCGCAAAGGCGAGGAAAAGTAATTGGTGAAATACAAGGACCTGGTCCAGATCACTATGATGCACCAGAAATATTCTGTGAGATTTTCTTAAATTTACAGTTGAAGGTTTTTGAGAATATTTAGGTTCTATTTACTACAATAAACGTGCCTGCAGTTTTGCAGAAAATCTTCCTTTTTTTTCTTTGGATACCTTTCCATTGTTGGCCGTCAGTTCCTCAACCAGCAAACCTTAAGTCCATGTCTACCTTCCCTTTTTGGCTTAGGAACTATCGCCTGAAATATTTGTCAAAACAATTGTAAAATAAATTCACGACTTGTACTTTTCAGGTGGAAAAGGTTATTCTCATATTAAACGATCACCAGCTTACACATTCGGACATCAAACACCTACTAATTTTTCTAAGCCAGTCATTAAGGCTACAGCACCTATGCTTGATACATGTGGAACAAGTCCTAAAGGTGAGATTACCTTCATAAATACATTTCTAAGATATACTAAAAAACAATGGGCATGCCCTGATGAAAGTGTTTAAAAATCGTAGTTTTCCATAGAAATCGACATATAATAGAAACATTTTCGAGGCACATACTCATACCCCTCCCCCCTGTCTACCGCATTGATCTAGTGGTTACTATGTCCGGCCACAGACATGAGGTCCTGGGTTCCAGTCCCGGGTCGAGATAATTCAGAAATGATGTTATTTAGAAATGATACTGAGTTTTACTCAATATTTGCCAGAAGTTGGGAAGTTGGCGGTGTGATCTACCCCCGTGCATTGAAGAGCACGTTAAGCCGTTGCTCCTGCGCCTGATCTCTTTCTGATCGTGTCAGATTCCCATCACATGGGACTATGAGAGTGAAGGAATAGAGAGTACATTTGTGAACTATGCCTGCCGAACCGCAGCTTGGTGGATATATGACCTAAAAACCCACCCTCCTATGAGTGAGGAGTGAGCCTGTGTTTAGCAATGGGACTTTAATGGGTTGCTACTTACCTTACTAATACCCAACACTCACTAAGACACAATAATATGTATGTATGTATTGAGAGTGGTGAAAGTAGGATATCCTACTTACACCGTTCACTATACTCCTGTCTCTCTTATAAGCACACGTACCTACGTATTAATAGATTTCAAATACCTTTTGTTTAAGTTCTTACTTGTTTTGATTATTTTACATTATTTGCTTATTCCCTAGATAACATGTGTTTTTAACTTTTTTGTGTAGTTGAAGAGGATATTGGCTCCTAAGGCACAGTTAAATGTAGTTCAGAAGCCAGGGCTCATATTATATTAGAGACATTTGTATTTGAAATTGAATTTAAATTATTTAACTTTCTAATTCGAAGGTCTGTACAAAATTAAACATGGTGTAGTTTCTCCACAACTGGAGCCTCCTCAGCAAAAAACTAAAACGCCAGGGCCAGCAACATATGTACCTCGTACAGGATTAAAATATAAAAAACCACCGGCTTTCACAATGCGACCAGCAGCTAGACCGCCCTACCAACCATGGGATCAATGGACTCCGTCCCCAAATATGTATTTACCATACCATCCGGGAAAAAAGTAAGTACTATGTATTCTACTTTAATATATTAAAACGCATCCTCTTTCTGTTTGTGGTTTTAATTCCAGAACTCAAGGTTTTATGCTGAGGTTTACAATTAAGTATTTATAAACCAAAAAATTATTTGTTTTATTAATCTAAAGTCAAAGCACGTGAATTATAAATGTTGGTAATTATACAAGTAGGACCACAGTGATACGTTTTATTTTTGATTTTTTTTTTAAATTTAAATAAAAGATTTCTAGTTGGAAATAGTAATAAAAATAATTGAATCTTTGTTTTAAAGAAGAATTATTCTGTATAGAGTCATTGATATATACATAGACATCTAGTTACAGTAATATATATACAGTATAATAGTATATATAGCTATTAATATACAATGGCGAGATTTTATAATAATGGTAAAAAGACAATGTTAATTTAAAGATATCTAATGTGTTTATACCTATATCCTGCAGATTGTTATAATTATTGCTATAATAAAGTGCAAGGGGTTTGCGTCAAGTTCTAATTAAGAGATAAAGGCGGCATCTCTAATGGTAGATTTGTTATTTTCTTAAAATCTGTAAGGTTACGATACTTTTGCAGATATTTTATTCGACAATTGTCATCTTTCAGATGTCCTCCAGCTTACACCTTTGGAAATGTTGCTAAGGAATTAAGTGTTCAGACGATACCCAGTCCGGGAACCCACGATCCAAATTATAATTACGTAATCAAGGCTAGGCCGGCTTATACGTTTGGAGCGCCATTTAGAACATTGAGACGCCCACGGAAACCAGCGCCAAACGCTTATTGCGAGAAAAAAGTAATTTTATTCTTTTCTTATGTTTTATATTGGATGCAAAAGAATAAATCCCAAAAGTAATTAACTGCATTTGGAAAAAAATGCATCTTGTATATCTTTACGTCTTTAATACATGCATACGAATTAATTACAAACAGTTACGAGTACATTTCAAAATATTATAAAAAATGGCCTATCAGTAAAATGCGCAATGATTTATTAGTTCTAACAAGCTTAAATTCAAAATTTCTTTATTCAAGCAGGCTTTTACAGCACTTCTATTACCAAATAAGTAAAAAAAAGTAAGTAACGTCCATTAACGTCCCACTGCTGGGCACAGGCCTCCTCACTCATACAAGAGAGGGTTATTAGAGCATAGACCCACCACGCTGCTCCATTGCGGGTTGGCAGGCATAGTACACAAGTGCACTCTCTATTCCTTCACTCTCATAGATCGATGTGACGGAAAATCCGACACAATCGAAGAGAGGTCAGGCGCAGAACCGACGGCTTAACGTGCTTTCCGAGGCACGGGGCTGGATCACACCGCCAACTTCCCAACTTCAGGCAAATATTGAGAAAATCGTAACAGAAAACTCAATTTTGGTTTTTTTTTTAATTGGCCCGACCCAGGACTCGAACCCAGGACCTCATGTCTGTGGCCGAACATGCTAACCACTAGACCGATGAGGCAGTCCAAATATTCATGATGAATCTTGAAATAAAAAAAATGATGATTAGTATATAACGACTTAGAATCTAAATTTATGAAGATTACTTTAAACACTGTTTTGTGAAGAGCCCACAAGAAACAACTTTATACATTATGCGTTTTATAAGTATCACGTCAAGAAAGCTATCACGTTAAGAACAACGTATTAGTTTGCAACAAAACGGATGGTTGGTTTTGTTATAATGGAAAGTAAGTCTAGTCTTGTTTTATAGGTAAACTAGCTGAACCCGCGACTTCGTCTGCGTGGAATATTTTTAATTTATTTAGGCAAATTTTTTTACAAATAAGAAACATGACGTCTACTCGGCAAAAGGAATATTTCTACCAAATTAACTACCAAGTCTACGCTTTACGGTTCCAGAGATATAGTGATGAGTCAATAGATACCTGGATATCTCTTGATATGTATAGATAAAAATAAATCTTAGTTTTTTTTCCAGTTTATGTATACGAAGCCTACTATACCGGCGCCGTCATTTGGTATATTCCACTCCCCACATCTCGGCCGTCAAGAAGTATTTCTCAAACCCTCTAAACTTGAAATATTTATTAGTGGCGATGATTGAAATCCTTGATACTGATATTGTTCATTTATCATTGTTATCATTATAAGTTAAATGGTTTCAACTGTCATAATTATTAAGGCTTTGAAATAGATTTATATTTTTCTAACGCAAATACTTGTTTTACGTAGGAGTTACGTAACAAAAAAAAAATATAATATAAAGCATAAAAAGTTTTGGGTCAATTTGAAATGGTCGGCAATTTTCGCGATTGGAAACTTCCTCAAATAATTTACGATTTAATAGGGCGTCCCTAAAATTTTCTATCAAAGATTCATCAAATATTTTTATGATAATTAATTTTCAGAGGTATTTTAAAAAGGGTTGAGAGCACAAAAATATCAAAGCTAGGTACCCTTTACTTTTGTTAAATAAGGGAACCAGTACAGCGAAAATTGTAATTATATTTTAGCTTAGCTAAATACATTATAGGCCTTTTGTTTCTTGAATAATTTTCTTCTCTTTCTGAAAACACTTATCGGTATATTATTTTTTAACTGACTTCAAAAAAGGAGGACGTTATCAAGTCGTCTGTATTTTTTTTTATGTCGTTACCTCATATCTCTCGACTGGGTGGACCGATCTTGATGATTTTTTTTAAATGAAGGGTGGTGCTCGTCATACGGTCCCATTTTCTTTAAAACCAGTTCTGATGATGACATCCATGACAAAACCGGATGTCTTAAATTTGCGTAAGGATGTGCGCGACAAATGGACGAATAACTCAAGATCACGCCGATGATTCATTTTTTATTAGAAAGGATATACTTCAAGGGTTGTTTTGTGATAGTTTGGTAAGGTTCTGATGATGAAATCCATGACAAAGTGACGGAACTCTTTAATTCTTAGGAGCAAATCAACGATAGTCGGCATAATCTTCTATAGGATATCCAGATATTTGAGTTGCCTGCCGTAACTTCGGTATGGTCAAGTGCTATTCGTTGTTAAATATCAAGATCTTTGGAACTCCTCAACGGCTTACAGTAAGAGTGTGATCTTTGGAAAAATCTATAACTGTCTGTAATGAAATGCCAATAACCTTACGTTTGTTGCTGCATTGCAATATTTGAAAGGTGAATTATGTGTGAAGCGGTGGTATAAGGTTGCGGGTTCGATCCCGGGTGTGGCGATATTAATGTAAATTTAACTTTGTAAAATTGTTTCATTTAAACGGTGGTATCTCATGAGAAACGCGTTTTTGGTGTACATATATTGAGACAAATTTGTTAGTTTACTTCAGATTCACTAAAAATAAAAAATAAATATAAATTTTAACAAAAAAAGAACCGCCTTGGCTGACACCGACTCTGAATATAACAATACGAAGAACACTATTCCCAATAAGTCCCAATTTTTTTAAATCCAGTTCTGATGATGGCATCCCTGAGAAAACCGGATAAGTGTTAAATTTGATTAAAGGATGTGCGCGACAAATGTACGAATAACTCAAAAACATAAAATAAATAAAAGATGTAACAAAAAAAAGAACCATCTTCAAAACAAACTGTTACAAATATTAATATGCTTTAAAAAGTAAAAAAAATATTTCGTAATATTTTTTAGAGTTCTTCGTATTTTTATATTTGGTGTCGGTGTCAGATGCTAATATGCTAAATGTTGTCGGATTTATCATGCTAAAGAAAAAAAATCCATTATTTATTACTGATTTTGTAAGTATATAACAATATCCCAGGTTCCCCAACTCAATGCATATTATAAAGCAATTTTAGTAAAGGTAGTTTTCGTGACATGTTTCCTTTAAATGAAAAAATTCCGTGTAAACAAGTTTGAAAATATTCACGTGTGTGTTCCTGTTTACAACAAATAGCTTAACAAGTTACAGGCTAATCCATTCAACAAAATAACGCCAAGTGTATAAGCCGGTTTACCAAGAAGGCTTATGTTTGTAGAAGTGAGGTAAATTCATAAAATATTTACTACATCAAAAGCATAGCCCTCCTAAACAAACCATGCAAGCGAAATTAGCTTTTATTGTATTGTGACACAATTTATAATGGTGTGCCCTTTTTCACATGACTATTTTCACCTGTTTGTATGTTATACGAACGGTTATAAATTAAGGAAGGAGGTATTTGGAATTATTAATAAGCGTTTTCACCCGTAAGGATGGTTTTGTAATATTTCAATGTAGTTTATAGCAATAATTCAGTAATATAGACTGTCATAAGGTATTTTTTATGTCCAGTACAGTTAATATTTTTCGAAGGTTCTAGTACTAAGTGTACTGCACATAAAAATACCTTATGACAGTCTATATTACTCCATTATAGATATAAACTAAATTGAAATGTAACAAAACCATCCTTACGGGTGAAAACGCTTATTAATAATTCCAAATACCTCCTTCCTTAATTTATAACCGAAGGTTCTAGTACTATCATTTGTTATATTACATACGTTATGTTTCCGCGCCTATTTTCCTCAATAAATTTTGACTTGCATTGACAACAATGATTATTATTTGCAGTTTTATCCATATTTATCCTTACTGTCATTTGAATAGCTCTTATTAGCACGGGCCACACTGTAGTTTCTAACGGACCACATGTTGCCGTTACCTGAAATAAATGATACTCGTGTTATGGTAATATATCCATTGATATGATCCTAGTGTGGAAAATCAGAACTTACCGCAATTTTCAAGCATAACATGTTAGTTGTTTGAGTAGCAGAGTTTGAGTTCAGTGTTTGTGATAGTAAAAGGGTTTGCTATTTCAATTCTGCTCTGTAAAGATTATATATATGTAGTTATCATCTATAGACATGGTGTATGCGGAAATACACTCCTTACAAATAAAAGGTTTATATACTTTAAAAGTACAGGGGTAAAACAATAAAATATTTTAAGTTGATAGCGATTTTCCTTTCCTATTTGTTAAGCTCAACTATATACTATTTAATGTAGTAACACAGTAAACACATGTCGGTCTTCGAAATTGAAGAGAACTATTCAAAACATACATGTTAATTTTATTAAGTTGCATGTGGAACTGTATTATAATTTTTTTATAGTTTTTATATAAAAAATTATAACCTTGTCTTCTATTGAACAAATGTTCGGCTTATAAGAATTGTAGAAACCATAAGAGTTAAAATACCTCTTATCAGATTATTGCGCTGCCATCGAATACTGGTTATTATTACAGTCAAGAGCTAACCTATGAACAATCTATATATATTAAGATTTTTAAGTAAAAAAAACAAACGTTTTAACGTGTTTAATGTATACGGCTCGTTATTCTATTTTACGAAATAATCCTTAATATTAGAAGTTAGTTCACTGAGAGGCATTATGTTCGCCGAAGAGAAAAACTCGTACACTATTTACGGCATGTATGAAACCATACCTATAAGGGCCTATTTTGACAAACAATTATAATCCTTATTAATAACTTCCAGATTTCACCGAGTAAATCACACAAAGCACATTTTAAGTTTTATATGCAATAATTAATAAGACGCGTCTTCTTCACTCACCTAACGACACAACAACAACGGTTCACAACATTTTTCTACCTAAATAATTAGCAATACCCCGCGGTTTCACCCGCGTAGATACTGTAGATTTTAATTACTTCTTTTCAGATTATTAGATTCATAAAAGGTTAAATAATACATTTTTAAATTCCGAACAACATTTACGTAGAATACCGACATTAGCAAATTAAAAAATACTCAACAGGTATTGAAAAATTATTGATGTCAAGGGGGTAATGAGAATAGAATTTTTAGCTTGATAACAATAAAAACGATGTAGGTATTTCGGTGGGAATCATTGGTACCCATAGAAAATGAGCTAGCTAACTCACCAGTCGCAGACCCAGTTATAAGGGTCGCTACAATTTTTTTTAGATCGACATTATTAAATTCGTTATATCTATTGAATGAAATGTCCGATTTTAATAAATTAAAAAGTATTTTACAGTTATTGAAACCGTCTTAAATAAAACAAAATTTAAAAGGATAATGCTTAATACAGAGGTATGAATAATATGGTTTGATTATCGTCAGCAGGTTTATTAACTTTTAAAATAAAAAATAAAAAAAATATAGTGACATAACTACAGTAGTTGGTCATATGGTATCGCAGACTTTTTTGTAGATATTTATATCTTCTATAATATTGTAGGTGTTCTATATTTTTTTTGTTCTATCAACACTAGTTTCCGCAACGCACGCGATGATAGATCTTATGGTTCACACGTTGGATTTCATTAATGCATTTTTCTTAGGGATTATTATTTTTTTAGAAAGTAATATAGCCTATGTCGCTTAGTGAAAAACAGCTTTCTAATGGTGAAAACATTTTTGAAATCGTTCCAGTAGTTTTTGTGTGAAAACGTAACAAACATACATACATACTTACATATAAAAACAGAAATGGTTTCTCTTTACAATATTAGTTTAGATTAACAAAAAAATACATTCTTCTACCTTGTTTCTACATATGACTCCTTGGCAGAACTTTTTTTTTATAAATATTAAGCTATTCTTAAGCAACACAAAATGAAAACAATAATTAAAATATCGTTGATATAGAGGGTAACTCGAATTTCGATATTTTTCCTTAATATATGAAAATCGGTTTCATATAAAGAAAATGCAATCAAACAACATTATTTTTTCAAGTGTTCAAACATTTTAGGCCCGTGCCGGGTAAGAGCTCAACAACCTATTTGCATTTCTCATTTTCACCCCTCATTTTGTACTCCCCGGAGCTAAATTTTCACTCTACGGCATACAAAATAACCTCATCCTATGTGGACTTTTTTATTACGTTTAGAGGAAAGTTAGTTTGTTTGCATATTTAGGTATTCTGAAATTTAAATATACTTTGAAGATATCGTAACAAACATGATAATATATTGTATTGCCAGGGGTGTTTTCAATGCCACATACTGTATGCCCACAACTTTCCTCTAAGTGCAAGCAATGTTGACAAAGTTTTATCGCAATCGTTTAATTGTACGACAACTTAGGAAATATTATTTACTTATTAGTAAATATGATATAGTTATATAATATTTCATGTATTAAGCTGTATGTGTAATTATTATAGGTATTGTTTAAGTAGTATCTCTCCTATCTTCTGTTCTTCTCACCAAAGGTTATCAGGAAGAGATCGCTCTTACGGACTCTATAACTTAATTCTCTTTGTTACATATTCCTTTTCTTCAATGTTTTCAATAAAGTTTTTAGATATAAATATAAGAATATTTGCGTAACACCTTTGATTTTGCCGTATCGAAAGACTGTGATGTGCTATTGGTGAGACAGGTCGATTATTATTCAGAGAATTCACGGGTTTGAGTCCCGGACAGGCACCACTAAAATTACGTGTCTTAATGGAAAATATTATGCAGAAACTGAAAAACCGGGAGACATTGGGGAAAGTGGGGCCAGCTAATCCGTAGTAGAGCAGCGTGGTGGGTTCCTGCTTTAAAACCCGCGCTCATATGAGTGAGTAGTCCAGCAAGGGGAGGTAAAAACGTGGCTACTTAGGCTTGATTTTTATTACAAAATTAGATATTTGTTGGGCGGGAGTGGCCTTTGTTCTGTGAGACTGTCATGTCACTGAAGGATGCCCACGAACAAGATAGGGAGATTTCAGTGAATACTCCTTTACACCGCCGAAGAAGGCGAGCTACAAGGCAGCCCCTGTACGCGTAAGTTCTCCCGCCTTCGTGCCCCTACCCCTGAAAGTACCCCTGGAAGAGGGTTTGGCTTGGTTTTGGTGAGTTTTGTGAGACCTTCATGACTCCTGTCCGAGTCCCACTTTCCTGCCTCCTGGGGCGGGGTGTGTGTATAAAAGCACTTCCCAGCGAAAACTAGAAAGGTATTCCTTGACCATCACTAAGTACTCGTATTAAAAATCTATATTGCTTAGCGACTTCCCTTCACCGTATATTCGTAAATAAGTTATTAGGGTAAGTACGGCAGGGATAATGTTTTAGATTATAAGTACATGCTAATTTCAAAATTTAACAAATAGGTGGCTTTTTCAACTCGGTTTTCCCTTTGGTGCGCTTGGCTGCAATTTGCATAGCAAATGCAAGATTAAAGTTGACTAAAGAATTTTATGTATGCTGTTGCGCGAAAACGGGCGATATTTATAGTATAGTCATTAACATGAGACATGAATCGGTGTGGTCCCGTCAGAATAATGATACTGCCTGCCACGCGTGTGTATTAATATTTTTACCAACGGGAAATTATTGGATAGTTCAGTGATATTGTAGGACAATATTATACTACAAAGTAATATATCAATGGAAAAAAGTGCATTTTCAATATATTTTTCTGTCAATAAAATTCGCATCGTATTTTATAATTTATATATTTGTAAATTTTGTGAGTAACTGTGTAGCCCGCCTCCTCCGGCAGTATGAGGGAGTATCCATTGCAATCTCCCTCTCTCGTTCGTGGGCCTCCTTCAGTGAGATGATCGTCTCACAGAAGAATGCCACTCCCGCCCAGCACCACTCACTCGAGAGCATCGCGCCTACAACGCTGTCCAGTGAGAGGTCCGCGCCGATCAGCGCAACTAAAAGGTGACGCTGAGGTCCCCAGGCTGCACAATCTGCCAAAGTATGTTGTGCCGAGTCGATGGCAGTACCACACTCATGGCAGGACGGATGTTTCGGAACTTTCTGAAACATCCGTGTCCGGTCAGAACCTGCACCAGTCTGTAGGTGAGCGACCCGTGCCTCCTGGAAAGCCATTGTTCCAGGTGAGGGCGGATCGCCTCCACAGTGGCCACGCCCGCTACTGGCGTCCTAAGATCCTCTTTCCATCGTTGGATCAGAGCGCGGTCGGCTCGAGCCCTGATCCTCCGGACCTCATCAGCGTCAACCCGCATATCAAGTTCCCTTGTGCCTATAGATCGCCACGAGAACTTCCGCACTAAGCTCCCACGGAGGATCGCCCGCCAGAAGAGATGCCGCTGTCCAGGATACCGTGCGATACCCCCGTATTACCCTGACCGCTATTACCCTCTGAGCTTTGTGTAAAAGAGAGAGATTTGAAGCAGTCAGAGCATCGAGCCACACGGGTGCACCGTATAGTACCATACTAGCGACCATTCCGGCGTACAATTTTCTACAGGGCGATCCAGGTCCCCCCACGTTGGGCAACATCCTTCCCAATGCAGCAGCGGCATTGACGAGCCGCGGGACTAGCCAAGCGAAGTGCGTGCGGAAGCTCCACCGGCCGTCTAGCAACTGACTCAGATATTTCATCTTAACACTAACCGCTACTGTTGCGTCACACACCCTTAACGTTGCTCCTCGTGGGGGACCTCTTCAAGGTCCATGGAAGAGCAGCGCCTCCGTCTTGGTGGTGGAAACCTTCAGACCCCGAAGCTGGATTCTTTCCACCACCATATCGGTTCTCACTTCCGCAAGCATTGCCGCTTCGGCGAACGTTCGTCCTCGGGCCATGACAAGGGTGTCGTCCGCGTAACATGACACCCCCATCCCAGGGAGGAGTGGGTACCGCAGGAGCCAGTCTTAGCCAATATTCCAGAGAATCGGCCCTAAAACAGACCCCTGCGGCACACCGCGGCGCAGTGGACGTCGGTAAAGTCTTCCGCTGCTCTCCCACAAGACCACTCTTTCCTGGAGATACGCTTCCAACACTCTCCTAATGTAAGGGGCACTCCATTAAAACCGAGCGCTTCCAGCACCGTTTCATGAGGCAGACTGTTGAAGGCGTTTTCTATATTAAGAGATACAACCAGGACTACCTCCCCTCTCTGCACCGCGTTCGGTGTCCTGCCCCGAAGGGACTCCAGAGCGTCAATCGTTGAACGACCTCTCCAAAATCCATACTGCGACGCGGACAGCCCAGGCCTCATTTCCTCTAGGTGACGAACAAGGCGGTCTGCGAGGATCTTCTCAAACATCTTCGCCACTTCGTTTAATAGATCGATAGGCCGATATGATAGTTAAGAACATTTAGAACAAGATCGGGAGGAACTCTACAATTACCTTCGTACTTTAATATAGTCTTCGTATCGCACTTTACTACCCGGATTCACATTCCAATTTGGCGGGCTCATGACACTTGTCTCATTCAAACTGAGACCTGTATACCACTCACTGCTCAACTTGACACGATGTCTTCAATTAACTCAATACGTTTTTTTATGGCTGACAGTATAGTGCTTGACTGTGCTCTCACCTGGTGGTAAGTGATGATACAGTCTAAGATAGAAGCGCGCTAATCTTGTAAGAGGCGACATACCCCTTACGGTTTCTAAACAGCATCGTACCGAAACACAAATCTCTTTGTTTTGACGGTACGTCTTTGCTGGTTAGGTGGTAACTAGCCACGGCCGAAGCCTCCCACCAGACCAGACTAAGACAAATTAGAAAATATAAATTCCTAAATTCATCTTACCGGGGATCGAACCCGGAACCTCTGCTAGCAAGGCGAGTACTCGCACCACTGCGCCAGCGAGGTCGTCAAAAATTATTAATTATTTAGCAAATTGTAATTTATATAATGTTTCAAAAAAAGAAAAGAAAAACTCAAATCTATAAATTAAACTTTTAACGCGGTTTGCTAAAAGTACCGCGAGCATTGCAGGCTCCGCAGATAAATTGGAGGCTGATCGTATCTGGGGAAGCAATTAAGATAAGCGAACATTGTGCTGTCACGGCTCCATTGCGCCGAGCGGACATTCACCCGATTTATATGTTCCTGCACGACTGACATACATCTATGCCAGATTCAGCCGTTGTACTTGCCAACACATTGAACATTCCTATTGTCTCTATTGGGTCAAACATTTTAATGCGAGATTTGTAACCGGCAATTATTAATAATGAAAACGTATTGCTTCTCGTCGTCGCCGTCCTCGTCTCAAGCGATGGACGTACACTGCTAGACAAAGGTCTCTTTTAATGATTTCAACTGGGCAACTTGATGTCGCTACTAATGGCATCGGTCCACCTGATGGGGGGTCTGCCGACGCTGCATTTTCCAGTGGGAGAACGCCATTCTAGCTTCAGTTCTTCAGTACAGCCCTCTCTACTGTCCGCTGAGTGACTTTGAGCCTACTTACAAGGCCTATAGTTAGCGGCCATGTCTCGGAACTATATATAATCGCTGATTGGTTCTATCTATATAATATATTTCATTGTAAAGAAAAGCTGGCTTACTCTTGAAATCCATTCTGTAAAATAAACGAGCGTATTTTAAAGTTTCGTACTCTTGAAAATGAAATTAGAGTCTAATGGTGTCAATATGTGCCCATGAGTAAACTACTAGTGGCAAGGGTAATAAATTGATTGAAATCGTTGTAAATCCATTCCAATAAAAAGATTTTCAAGAGTGTCTGGTTGGATTGCCCCCTATGGATACCTTTTATTTCATTCTAAAATCGACGATTAGTATCTTAAAATCCAATAAATATGGACAGTTTGGACTGCGGAGAAACGTATTTGTATTTTAAAAAATGTTGTCAAATAATGTTCTATTCTAAAATAAAAAAAATTAGTAGGTGCTTTGCCCGAAGGCAAAGCAATATTGAGTTTTCTATTAAGATTTTCTCAATATTTGCCGGAAGTTGGGAAGTTGGCGGTGTGATCCACCCCCGTGCCTCGGAGAGCACGTTAAGCCTGCGCCTGACTAGCAATATTCAGCTTCAGCTTCACTCTCGGTACAATTACTCGTTTCGTTATTCTACCAACTTAACATATTCTTCGGGCAAGTAAGTAAGTAAGTAGCAGCCCATTAACGTCCCACTGCTGGGCACAGGCTTCCTCACTCCGGGGAGCGAGGGTTTTTAGAGCATAGACCCACCACGCTGCTCCACTGCGGAATGGCAGGCTTAGTACACAAGTGCACTCTCTATTCCTTCACTCTCATAGTCCGATGTGACGGGAATCCAACACGACCGGAGAGAGATCAGGCGCAGGACCGACGGCTTACGTGCTCTCCGAGGCACGGGGGTGGATCACACCGCCAACTTCCCAACTTCGGGCAAATATTGAGAAAATCTTAATAGAAAACTCAATATTGATTTTTGAATTGGCCCGACCCGGGACTCGAACCCAGGACCTCATGTCTGTAGTCGAACATGCTAACCACTAGACCAATGAGGCAGTTAGAGTCGAGTAGAGAGTTCCCGTATGGTCTAGAGGCCTAGGTTCTGTTATTATTTAATAAAATTATATTAATAAAATAGTAGCCTATCGGACGAGTGGGAATTTTAAAGTGCAGTTTACACGCCAGCCATGCGAAATAGCTTGCACAGAATTGTGGAAAAATAAAAGCAATTATAACTCAGATTTATACCGCAGCGTTTTGCAATTAAGAGGAAAATGGATGCACTGAATGTATAATTTTACTTTCCACTTAAATAATTCAATTTAGTGAATACCATTTAAAAATATGTTTGTTTAATCAATTGCTGAAATTTTTTGCTAGTTCATATTGAGTTAGGTTTGGGAGCCAACATAAGCTTTTCAGAGGTAAATGAGATATAAAGAAATGCAATGAAACTGTGCCATTGTTTACCGTCAGGGTTTTTATTTTCCTGATAAATTAGCGCTTGTCTGTGATTTCCCCTTAAGGTAAGTGGTAAGTGGTATGGTAAGTGATTATAAAGCCTTACATGGAAGCATGATTAATTGGCAACAGGTAATTTACCTCTTATGGTTTATACTCAGCATCGTATTGGAACGTAATTTTTTTGCTTGGAGGCAGGTCTTTGTTGGCAGGATGGTAACTTACCACGGCCGAAGCTTTTCCTTAAATAGCTCTATAGGGAATCGAAGCCAGAATTTCTACTAGCAAAGCGAAGTATTCACACAGTATTCCTTGCAATGTATTGAAGTTTTGCACAGTAAATGTTGTTGGTGCATCCAAGATGTCTTGACATATTCACATACGTAGTAAATCATAAATGGCGCGCGAACCCTTTTTATAAAATATATTTACGAGTATATTATAATAAGAGCCATGATGGTTTGGTAGTGAGACTCGTGGATTCTCGTTCAGAGAAGTCATGAATTCCATTCCTGAGCAAGCCTTTCTAAGTTTTTCTTTATAAAAATGAAGCTTACGAGCTTAATTTTTCATTTGTAGCCATTATTGTGCGTTTCGGTGAAAGAAAATATCGTGACACCGGCAGTGATCCGGCGTAGAGGGTCTATGTTCTATAAACCCTCTTTTCTATGGATTACATTAATAGGCTGCTACTTATCTTTTTTTATAATTATTTTTTATATCCAAGTAAATGATTACCTGACTGCCTCATTGGTCTAGTGGTTAGCATATTTGACTACAGACATGAGGTCCGCGGTTCGTCTCCCGAGTCGGGCCAATTCAAAATCGATATTGATTTTTCTATAAAGATTTTCTCAATATTTTACCGAAGTTCAGAAAAAATTGGCGGTGTGATCCACCCCTTGCCTCGAACGTTAAGTCGTCGGCCTTGCGCCTGATGTCTTGCGGGTCGTGTCGACTTGCCATCACATCGGCCTATGAGAGTGAAGGAATAGAGAGTACACTTGTGTACTATGCCAGCCAATTCACAGTGGAGCAGCGGTGGTAGGTCTATGCTCTAAAAACTCTCTCTTATATGAGTGAGAGAGGCCAGTGCCCAGCTGTGGGACGTTAATGGGCTGCTACTTACCTTTTTCTTTCAAATGATTACCTGTAATCATATCTTAAGAGAGACTGTGATGAAAGTAAAAATATTTATTCTATACACCAGGGGTTGCCAACCGGTGGCCTGTTGGCCCCACGCGGTCCTTAAGCCACTACCATGCATTCCGCAAACCTACAAATGAGAGTAAATAGACGTGGTAATATGCAAAAAAGATGTTTTGACAAAAAAAATGTGTTTACTACCATACTTTATACATTTGTAGCTCGTCTACAACAAAAGGTAGCCGACCCCTAACGTCCACCATTTTAATTAATTATATTTGCAAACATTTATTTAAAACTTGTGCTTTTCAATAATTTTAAACATCAATACAGCATAAAAAAATATTGGAGATAGTTATATATTCATAAAGTAAAATTGCATTTCGAATATAAACTACTTGGCCTGATCTATTTAATAATTAAATAACACAATTTATAGGCGCTTTTTAAAAATGCTATAATTAACGTTAATAAAACTCTTGTTTTGGAGTATAAATACATGAGTTCAAATATATTATTCAAACAAATAATGTTACAAAAAAGTTTCTTCAACAACCAGCCTGAATTATTATATTTATCGTAAATACGATAAGACAGTGACTATTTTTTCGCAACTACGATAAAACAATGAATAAATGAGAAATAAATTTAAATACTGAATTAATGTTTGATAAACTTTAATCACATCAAGTATCCTCCACTAAAGATTTAAAAATGCTTTTCAAACTCAAAAAAACTTCAATGGATGTGTAATATAATATATAGGGACAGTATGAGCTATGAGCAGTATTTTATTTTTAAATCAATTACTATTATTCGATTTAATTTAACTAAATATTAATATACGCTTTCGTCCGCGTGGTATCACTATTATGCAAATATATTTTATTAATGTAAAAATATATACGTTAATGAAATATATTAGTGTAGATGTTGTGCAACTTCCACACAGCCCCGAAAAGGCAGAATAGCTCCGTATTGCCGTGTGTCATAAACCTGACACACGGTGTCGATTTTTAGCTGCAGCCCAATAGCCAGCTCTGACGTCACGGACAGATCATCAGCCGATATGAGCAGATCATATGCTAATCAAACACACTTGTTTGAAAATTAAATAGTCAAATAAGACACATACCCATAAATATACTACTTTAATGAGCTATTTTCTGTGTTTCAATGCAAAGAGCTTATTGTACGTGTCTCAAAGACACACATAGTCAGAAAGAACGTCATTTAAATACGTTTAGTAGTTCTGCGTGAAAACGCGACAAATAGCAAAGTTTTAGAGTCTTCCGCACTTATAATATTAATAAGGATGGACAACAACAATTGATCAGGACTTTTAGAGTAGCTTCCCTTGTAAAATGTGTGTAGGTTAGGTGGGACAGGAATGGCCCCAGAGAGATGCACGGATTTAATATGTTAATACATATATTCATATAATTTATCTTTCTTTAATTAATATTTTATTTATATTTTTTTTTTTAAATTTACATATTTTTTATATTTGGCTATGCCACCGCATACAATTTTCTGTAAAAGATTTAATGTTAAAGTCACAGAAGAGTAGTTAAGAGCTTTATTAAGATTAGTATTTAAGTGTTTTCTTAGTCGGCTGATGATCTGTTCGTGACGTCAGAGCTGGCTATCGGGCTGCAGCTAAAAATCGACACCGTGTGTCAGGTTTATGACACACGGCAATACGGAGCTATTTTGCCTTTTTCTGTGTGGAAGTTGCACAACATCTACACTAATATATTTCATTAACGTATATATTTTTACATTAATAAAATATATTTGCATAAGATATTAGTATACTATAATTTTATAATTCTGCCATACATTAGGCACCGAATAAAGATTTTTCTTTCTTTCTTTCATCTCGATATAATATATGGTACGGAGAGATAATTTAAAAATTGAATAATTTTATACATAAAAGGACAAGTAGAGTAGCTAGATTTATCCGAATTACCATCTTGTGATATTATCTTTAGCTTCTACTACCTACTAGCTGTCTCCCGCATGATTTAGGATTTCTTAAATAAAAATAGCCTAATTTATTACTTACAACATCAGATAGAGAGACAAAAACTTTTGTCTTTGAATTGAAACTTCTTTAGGCATATGAGGGTAAAATTTTAATGCCAATTTCATGATTAGATAGTTTAGAAATAACACGTGGCATATTATTTTTCTTATTTTATAAAATTTTCAAGTTGCCCTCCAACACGGGTCGGAGACTTTGTACATCTAAATATAGCATAATTACGTCGTCATGTTTTAGTTTTAACAATTTCTTTCATGCCAAGATGTATCGGTCATATACGAGTAACTAGTTTGCTAATCTAGACAGTCATATAATAATTTAAAATACTATTTTTCAAAAAATATAAAGTATTTCATAAATCCTCTTTTCTGAATTGTAAATTCAAACACCCTTAAATTAATAATACAAAATAACACGGCATTTTTAATTACAATTCGTCATTTGAGATTTCAATAAATTATTCGTATTAACTTTCGACACTATTCATATTTTAATTACAAATAAATTTATTAAATTCGTAACAAATTTCCCTATAAGTCTCGGAAATCTCAAGTTTTAGATTTGTATAAATATAAACAAGACTTCTGACATTTGTACACACACGCACTTTTTTACATTCATTTTCCTTCTCGTGCTTCTTCGACTAGCGAAGCTTGGCAGACACATTCGCGTATATCCTTAGCGAGGCGGAAAAGTGCAGCGGCGTTTTTATAACAGTCCATTCGCGGATGTTTCATTACCAGAATTTCTTCCTGGGGCCAACACCTCTTTTACCAGTAACCATTCCCATCAAGATGTATTGTAGAAGCACATGTTTCAGATATAAGACTTTCTTTTCTTGACTCGTAGTGTGATTGAAGTAAAGACATCGCGAAAGACATGTCGCGTGAAGTAACACAACCAAAGCAGTGTTAATAAATTTACACACACATTTTAAAAAATATATTATATACGCTATATATGTGATATATACATGATACATCCATCAAGCTTATATGATATGTTTCATTGTCAACGGTGAGTTTCCCCGTTTAATTACAGGTGTTCCGTTTACACGGCGATGTTGACAGCTTCAAGATGAGTTATTGTTGGGTGCAGGCAAGTCGGAGATGTTGCTCGTTACCGCATGACAACTGTTCTTGGCGATAAATTTGCGGACTGTTGTACAACCATAAAGAAGAATTATCAAATGTGTGACAAGAAAAGGAAGCCGTTTAAAAATAAGTGTGTTTGTCGTACTTTTCTAATTATAAGACCCACCAGACGATAACTATGTGTTATCGTCTGGGGGGTCTTATAATTGTACAATATGGTAAGGTACGGTAAATAGCAGCCTATTAACGGACCTTTTTTTCTTGCTGGAAAATGATTTAACACATCCTGAGTCGGGAGTGTGAGATCCAATGATAAGATAGAATATCCACTAAAACCCAGCGGTCCCACGTCATCCTAAGACTCCAGCGAGACTCCAGCGGTTCACTTGCGCAATCCAATATCGTATCTGAGATGGAGCCGAATTAAGATTCAACGCTGTGGGATGAGGAGCACAAATCCGCGGCTTCTACTGCCCAACCTTCGGCTACGGACAGCAGGAGCATCCTCCCGCTCCCTCTCAAATGTCTCCTTTAGCGCAACAACGATCTAGCAAAGAAAGACTACGGCTCCCCATCCTGCTTCGATGGCGAACATTGCACGTGCAAGAGTCAGTGAGAATTCTCCACCAATCGACGACATCAGGAGATGGCGCTGTGATACCCATGCCGAGCATTCTGCTACAGTACGATGCACCGTGGCGATGGAGGCACTGCAGTCGAGGCAGATGAGCGATTCCTCTCGGCCAGCAACAGGATGCAAGTACTTCCCGAAGCAGCCATTTACAGTGAGAACCTGCACCAGAGTGTCTATACCAGAGTGTTCCATGGCTCCTGCACAACCATTTTTCTATCAGAGGGCGGAACGCCTCCACCGTAGCAACACCTGCTATGGGGGACTAGAGATCCTCCCTCTATTTTATTATCAGAGTCCTTTCGCCTTGGACTCTGATCATACGAGCTTCGTCATTACCAGGCGGTGCTAAGATACTGTCTGACTCAAGCCGTTTTACGCATAGAAGAGAGGATTTTCATAGCACCTTGCTGCTGCGCCAGTACATAGTTTTGTTTTGATTATTGGTTATGTGTTTTATAAGAGTGCTTATGTGTTACTACGTTTTTTCAAACTGAGTGCTTCATACCCATCATTCATTTAGTTTGGGAATTGCTTTACAGTCCACTATTGAGTACATTTGACATGCATTTGCATTTATGCATATGCATAGCGGCCGCGTATTTCGGATTGCACTAACTCGGGAATAATTTCACTAGTCAAGCAATTGACCTGGATATTAATTGAACAATTTCTTGCTGAGGTCAGGTGTCCAGCTCTTGCCCATGTCCTGGCTATTATATCAACTTTATTAACTTTTTATACAGCTATTTGGCAGTTGATTTTATTACGGCATATATCATAAAGAAATAATTCAGGAATCATATATTGCAACATGAACTAATTCAATGCTATTGAATTTAAGTCGACGTTATTACAGTAGGATTAAATAAAAATCCCTTTTTTATATCAGAACTTCACTAAGAGAACATTTCAATTTTCATTTATTTTATTGTATTCAGCAGAGGGATTTCTTGAGTTTAGGCTTACTTGTATGTTACATAGACGCAATAAGAAGCCGAAAGGGTTTTTAGAACATAGACCCACCACGCTGCTTTACTCAGGGTTGACAAGCTACACTTACCCCAGAATCCAACGCCGGCCTAACTCGTAGACTCTATGTCGAGGTAAGAAGTAATGGATAAATAAATAATCATACATTCATGTATATAACAAAGGCGTCATTTAAAATGAACAAGTAATATCAACTTAATCACAGCCTTTACTCACAGCCAGTTGAATAAAAGAACATACTGGTAATAAATAGGAAATTTTCGCAGTGATTTCATGACGCTAGACGACATTAATAAGTTATTATTAAAACTAGGTCACGTGGGAAGTAGGTCTTTGAAATGGCAGTTAAATTTATATTTTTTAGTGTTGCATGAAAGCTAACTTTGTTTTACTGGAAAAACTTTTGAAATACGTTTAACTTATATATCCCTGTATACTTAATTTATTAAATGCCGGAGATCCTACTCAATAAATTGAAAATAATAACGAGTTTACACCGATGGTTAATACATTCAAACTAACGTTATATATATAAACTACTCCAAAGCGGCTCTGCTCGCCGAAGCTGAAATGAACATGGTGGTAGAAAGAATTCGGCTTTTGGGCCTGGAGGTTTCCGGGCCTCGTAGAGGACCCCAATAAGGGTGCGTCGCCTCACAGTAAGATCGTCGCCAGATAAAATATCTGGGCATTTTATTGGCCGGCCGCTGGAGTTTTCGGCTGCATTTTTCACGGATAGCTATGCGGCTTATCAACGCCGTAGCTGCGCTCAGCAGATTGTGGTACAGTACAATATCCTGGTGCGACTCTTCTGGCGGGCGATTCTCCGTGGGAGCTGCGGGCGAAGGTTCTTGCGGTCGTCTACCGACACAGGGCGGCAGCGGGGGCGCAGAGCCTGTGAGCTGATATCGACGAGGTTCGGAGGATCAGAGCTCTGGCCGATCGGGCTCTGACCCAAAAATGGAAAAAGACCTCGGGTTCCCAGTAAAGGGCGTAGCTATTGTGAGGGCGATCCGACCTCGTCTGAAACAATGTCTTTCCAGAGGGCACGCATGGCTCTGCTACAGATTGGTTCAGTTCCTGCATCGATTTGCCGGGAGGAGTCACCCACTTGCTTACAATGTAGTGCAGCTACTGGCAGCAGCATCACACTGTGATAGATTGTGCAGCTTGGGGACCTCTCACTGGGGCGCATTATAGTTGTGATGCTCTGCAATGTGGGCAGCAGTATCTTTCATTTGCGAGACCGTAGTCTCGCTTAAGGAGGCCCATAAACGAGAGAGGGAAAATGCAGCAGATGCTCGCCCTCACCGCGAAAGGAGGGCCTCCTCCGCCCCCTTGAATCCTCAGTTGGCTTCATCTGAGGTACCAGGGGTGAAATGCAAGAGTTGAACACCTGGTGCCTCACTTATGGATTAAGAAGGTTCCGGTGGATTTTAGTGGGCATTGGAAGGTCTTCTTCCTCACCGAGTCCCTCACTCCTAACTTATATGGTCGGGTTTCGTGCCTAAAAGCGTTTCACAGCGAAATAAAATATATATACAAACTAGTAGATACAATATTGGAATGTATATTAAGCACTGTTTTTATGTTATAGTCTGCTATATTTGATTTTATAGTCTTAAATAATGCCAAGTTATCTTAATAACTTAAATATACATTAGCGCGATTGTTCTAGGCATGGATGCTTCTAGTATGTGCCGTGCGAGTTGTTTATGTTGTAGTGTGGCATCACAAAGCTAGCTGAACTTTCCACGTGCCTGTTGTAGGGTTTAAATTGTCTTATGACATTTTTATCAATTAATCTATGTGCAAATTCTGATAATACAATTAATTCTTTGGCCATACAATTGAATTACAAATTCCCTCTCAACAATTTGCTTCAAAAAATTAAAAAAACCAACATTTAATTTATTGTTTTCGTAACTATATGAAAATTGGCAACATCAGTTACTGCTGAAATATAAATGTAGTGGTGGTGCACGTTGTAATTGTTTTTAAAATTTAATAAAAACGTCTTCCTGGGGGCGTTTTAACGAAAACAATTAAGAGTTATATTGTTCTGTGAAATGTGTTGCCTTGATTCTGATTTAGTTCCAGAGAACCTTGCAAGTAGATTTACTGAATTATATCTTTTAATAACTTTAAACAGGCACTTGTGTTTTATTTTTAAACATATTTGATTGTACACTTTACCTAGGCAATGGATTTCTCATTATTTATGGAAATATGATATATCATCTTTCATTTAGTATATTAAATGAATGGTTCTAGCGATATTATGCAAAGAGTTAGTATAAAAGAGTTAAAAGTGCGTGCGTACAAAGTACACATGTCAGAAGTGAAACTTCTTTGGCAAAGTAACTTTTAGTCTTAATTATGTTTATACAAAGCTAAAACTTTAGGAATTTAATGGCTGTAATTTGTAACGGACTCGTCCGAACATAAATAATTATATTTATGGATTTTTCATACTTTCATACATATATAAAAAGAGTATAAAAATATATTATTTATTAATCATAAAATAAAATTAATATATTAAGATGATTAAATAAACAAATATTTACAAAATATTATTAAAGTCGGATTTACGTATAGACGGGGCGCGTTCGTGTATTGAACCGCGCGGATCGTCACGACAGCCTCCGCGCATACGAGTATATACGAGCGTATGGGGTGGTGAGCGGCGCGACGCGGCACTAAGATGTCGCGAATGTATGACTGCATATATTGTATAAAATTATGCGCCTAGTGAATAGAGGGACCGAATTTAAATATTATAACAATATTTAAATTATAATTATTTTATTATAAATAAAATAAATGTCATACATACTACTGGGGCGATACACATTTTAGTTGAGTTCATCTTGACTATTTCGAACGAGCGTGCTTCAGCATGCCTACAGTTGGTGTTGCATCCTACCTTTCACTAGGAGAGGTTGGGGTTCGACTCCAGCTTATTATGGTGTCTTAAATGATACTTTATGGAGGTGACTCCATGAAGTAGTGTAAGACATCGTACTGAATATTACTTTGGTGCGTACTGGGGTCGTCTTGGGTTTCAGGCCTGTATTGATTTCGATCTTTATAGCGAGCCTCACTCAAGGGCTTCCCCAGGCTGTTCGTTGTTAGGGCGGGATTTCAGGCCTGTGGCCATTGTGTTACAGCGAGCCTCGCTCCGCCTTGACGGCAGACAATCAAAGTTACTGTAGTTGTTTTGGGTGATACGGGTTGTGTTTCAGGCCTGTTGTAGCCTCGGCTATGGCAGTGAGCCTCGCATAACTTTGGACGCCTAGGACTCTAGAGTAGTGCTAGTACAATGTGGTTTCTGAAATGTTACTGATTGATGATCCGGCGCTATAAGCGTCGTCATCGTTAATCGGTAGTGCTAGAGCCATGACCGAATGTTGCTAGGCGTTGCGTTAGCTTCTGCGTAGCAGTGATGGACAAATGAACACTGATCTTGTGGGCTTGCTCACATGTGAAGTGTTCGCCTGTTAGGGACAATCTCTTAGCTTACTATTAAATGTAATAAAAATGACATTGTAGCATGTCATAGAGATAGGGCCGCTGGTCGGGCCTTTATTATCAAGGCTGCGGGCTAGCTTATAGACAGTGTGGCCTGCATATCCCTTTGCTTTCAGTGGCTTGCCACGAATATATAATGAACCAATGCTTTTGTTGGGTTGAGAGCTCAGCGACTGGACACTCTGTGTGGGTGTGAGGCCTAGCATATGTGGATCAACATATTATATAATTATACAACATTCCCACCGAGGTGGTGACATATTATACATCTATGCAGTCGATCACAAGACTTAAAATATGTGATTATTATTATTATACCACGAATCCCACCGAGGTGGGGATACATACATCGATCTAGTCTAACACTGGACTTAAAACATGTGTAATATATGCGGTGTGGTCCGCCTGCCAGATACTCCTGATCTGTGTAATTGATCTGACAAGATGCATTGGTGATTTATATATCCCATTATAACGAAATCGCGCTTTGCGCATTACAAACATGGCTAATGCCTCATCACAGCTTCGGCTAACAAAATATATGGATTTCGATCCTCGTTTGAATATACCTTAGAGACTTGTCTCTACATATTGACAAAACATATCCGGGCTTTAGTCCCGATGACACAACCATCGAAAGATCATACGCCGCAGGCGCACTATAAACAGGAATCCCTATCCAGGGAGGGGAACTCATAGCACGGGTCGGAGTTCATTATCCCTGGCGGGTGTGGAGCCAGTCTTTGGATCACTTGGGTACCTTATTCATATTATAGTATTAGAAGGTACCTGGGTGCCCATGGTAGGGATTCCTTCAGCAGTAAGTGGTTACTCCACTTACTGCTCCTTTATATATGCGATATAAATAATATTTCGACAAAGATCATGTGTATTTTGATAATTCCAATGGAATTTCTTTATTGCAATCGTCGTTTTATGAAGATATTGGCATTTTTATGCCCAAAATTTATGAAATCACTGCAAAAGTAACTTTTTATTTATTTTACCGTTATTTTAACGTTATTACGAGTTAGTCGTATGAAGTTTAATTTTTATAATAATGTTAATGTTATGTTGTTAGACATACCCGTCTTTATTTATTTATTCGCTTTATTGTACATCACTATTACATACTATGTAAAGTAAATCTTATATTGAGAAGCGGCTTGACAAAAGGCGGTCTTATCCCTTTATAGCGATCTCTTCCAGCCAACTTTAAGGGCAAAGAAAGACTAAACTAAAAGGTAGGCGATGTACAAGAAAACATTCTTGCATTTCTAGCTAAAGAATTGCAAGAATATATTCATTAATGGCAACTTAAAAGTCATTGTGTAACATACAAGTTGTAAAGGATACGTAACATTTTACAAAATTAAGTGTTTCACGACATATTAAGACGTAAAATCATTTCGTTAAACAATTAAGTTCATTGTGTGTGATTTTCTGAAATTAATTTCTCACAAAATTTCTATTGGATCTCTTGCCATCAAATATTCCAACCAGTTTAATATTGAGCTAGACTATAAGATGAGCCATAGATAGATTTTTCCCGTGCTTGATATCACCTGGCGTCCTTAATTCGTGATATTAGCTCTTGATTTATGAGCTCCGCCTTTGTGTGCTTCCAATTATCTTTTAATGAAAATACAGGTATTATTACGAAGCATTTTGAATAGATATTAGGCGTTTGAGATTTTATTAAAATAATTTTGATTTTGTGTTATAGTTTTTTTATTAATAGAAAACCATTTTACTTAATTGTACCAGATTTAATAATAGCCGAAATAGCTCAGTTGGAAGAGCGTTAGACTGATGGCCTAAAGGCCCCTGATTCAATCCCGGGTTTTGTCAGACAGGAATGCCTCAACGAGCCTCTGGCTCCGCACTCATGGTTACCGACGGTCCCGCTGGGTTTTAGTATAGCGAGGGTATTGCGAGTTCTTCCCCCTCGCCGAGTCCCACACTCCCGACCCCACAGTCGGGGTGCGTAAATGCATTTCCCAGCGTCAAAAAAAAAAAAAAAAGATTTGGACCTTGACGGTAAAACAATATAAACACCTCGGAAAACTAGTATATAGTCAAGTTTTGCGACTGTACTTTGTATCGTGTAGATTATAAAGTACAATTTATTTTTAATAGGTCAACGTTTCTTTACGTAATAATTAGATTTAGAGAAGAGAAAAACAGCACTTTGTAAGCGGTATGTCATCAATCTCGCGTCTTATAATAGACATATTTTCATTATATTGCTTATATTATCGTTTTTATTAACCTAAATAGTTGGATCAATTTCGGAAAATGTTGGAATGAATGTAGACTTAAGCTTGGGGACGGACGTAGGTTATCTTTTATGCAATATAGGATTAAAACTGATTTTTGAAATAATATTTAGCTTAATTAGAAATGAAAAAGGTCGAATACGTTATTATCAGGAGTATATATAAAGATATTACTATACGAGGAACTACAAAAATTCCAAAACAAGGAATAAAGAATGCAGGCTAATATGTGATTCTATAAAGAGTGTTATTCTCGTTATGTCAGCTACGTTTTGTGTTTAACTTGTAGAAACAGACATTCAAGGGTATAAGTAATAACAAGTTTAACCACAGGCAGGCATGACCAGGTCTCAAAATTTTTGTACCAAAGTGAGTAGCAGCGAACGACAACAACAAAAAAAAAATAAAAGTGCTTACATACAAAGTAAACATTGTAAGAAATGAAACTTCTTAGGAAAACTATTTTTTAAGCTTTGTTTTTATGTAAACAAATCTAAATGTTTAGATATCTGAGACTTAGAGGGAGGGAAAAAGGAAGACATTTAGGAATTTAATTGTGAATAAAATATTAAAGTTGTCGAAAATTAACACAAATAATTTGTTGAAATCTGAAATGACCAATTGTAAATAAGAATGCTACGTGTTTTTGTTAATATGAGAAATTTCTAATTCAATTTTGTTATTGAATTTAAAATTAGAAAAGATGAAATATTTGTATTTTATATTTTATGTAAAATAGTATATTAAATTATTAAATGACGAGTGCCAAATTAAAATGCCACATGTTATTTGAAAATATTAACCTTCTTAACTACTTAACCTTCAAAGGAATTAGCATTAAAAACGCTGCATATTTTCGTGACGCTAATCACGCGTTTCATCCGTAAACATTTTACTCTCATGCGNACATTTAGGAATTTCATTGTGAATAAAATATTAAAGTTGTCGAAAATTAATACAAATAATTTATTGAAATCTGAAATGACCAATTGTAAATAAGAATGCTACGTGTTTTTGTTAATATGAATAATTTCTAATTCAATTTTGTTATTGAATTTAAAATTAGAAAAGATGAAATATTTGTATTTTATATTTTATGTAAAATAGTATATTAAATTATTAAATGACGAGTGCCAAATTAAAATGCCACATGTTATTTGAAAATATTAACCTTCTTAACTACTTAACCTTCAAAGGAATTAGCATTAAAAACGCTGCATATTTTCGTGACGCTAATCACGCGTTTCATCCGTAAACATTTTACTCTACTACCCCCGTGCGCCTAATGCAGTTTCACATCAAAAACATTAAAATTATCACATAACGTTCATCGAAATAATTTCATACACACGTTTGTTTTTCTTAAAAAGAAGCAACCGTTCCTTTTCCCTGTGGAGGTAAATAAGATTACGCTGTCGCTGTTGCGCTTAAATTCATTTTTCAGCTTTCCACGAAGTGAAACCAAGTGAAATCGGTTACTGTCAACTGATACAAAATATTATGCGCTGCAAATATTTTTCCACTTAATTGCTCAAAGGACATTTATTTTAATTATAATATTTAAGACAAGAATATGTTTATTAATGATTCTTAGATTGTTATTGCAGAATATCAATGTTTTGATAACTATTACTTTACCTTTTGTTTATATATTTATAACACATTAACGTGACAGACTACCTTTTAGTTTACTGTCTTTCTTCGCTCTTAAAGAGATCGCTATTAACCGAGAAGACCGCCTTTTGTCAAGCCGCTTCTTAATATGATTTACTCTACTTAGAATCGAAGAGCGGTTTACAATAAAGTGAATTAACCTAATCAGTTACATACACACATGCAGAAGTATTATATACATAAATATAGATGATGAACAAAATTTATACCGGAAAGGAAAATGAAATTCATGAATAAAGACAGATAGGTTTATGACGTCATAGATATAAATTACTATTTATTTGACAATTTTTTCATGATATATTGGCTAAAATAGAGCGTATTGACGTTCCACTGCTGGGTACTGACCTCCTCTTCTGTGAACAAGAGCGGGTTTCAGAACAGTGACCCACTCTGTCCCACTTCCGATTAGCTGACTACTAATCTTTAGGGAATGACACTTGACTTGACTACAAATTTTCCAATATTAAGTAATTATTCATCATATTAACTACCTCATTGGTCCTGGGTTCGATTGGTGGGTCGAGCCAATTCATAAATCGATATTGGGGTTTTTATTGAGATTTTCTCATATTTGCCTGAAGTTGGGAAGTTGGCATCGTGCTCCACCCGCGTGCCTCGGAGAGCACGCTAAGCCGTTGGCCCTGAGCCAGAACTCTCTCCGGTCGTGCGGGATTCCCGTCAAATCAGACTATGAGAGTGAAGGAATAGAGAATACACTTGTGTACTATGCCAACCGCAGTGAAGTAGCGTGATATACTCTAAAAACCCTCTCTCATATGAGGGAGGGGGCCTGTGCCCAGGAGTGGGACGTTAATGCGCTGCTACTCACGTAGTTACCATATTTGCAAATAATTGCCAAGCTTCATCTAATGAAACGTATATGGTTTAAAAATCTCTTTCTATGTAATTAGTTTAACAATTTCCTGTTTGATGACGTAGGAATTGATTTGTTTATTTATGAAAATTATCAACTTTAATAATGAATTATAAAAATCTAAATATAGAATTTTACTTCACAATAAGCCACTTTTTAGTTCCCAAGCGTGATAAATACCTCCGCAGATTATTTCAACGAGCACTCTTATTAAGGAGTCCGTGCGATAACCACCTGCGCCGAATGCATTAAATCAGTGCAACGCGTCACTAAACATTTTTCAGCTTTGCACATGTGACTAAGAGAAATTGTAAGCTGCTAGATTATAGCAGTCTCTATATTTTCTCAATTATTTGCAAAAATATAATAAAAATACATTTACTTTATTTGTAGAACATCAAAGTCTCGATTTTAATTTGAAGTTTTAGAAAACATATTTGCTGTAAGCCTCAAGAAATCGAATAAAGTTCTTGATATCATTTTAATCAGAAAAAAATACTGCGTAGATTAGTATAGGTCCCATATTTTTAGGACGAAAATTGTAATTTATTGTATTTTTAAATTATTTAGCCTTAAGTATAGTTTTTTATTACCTTTTGATATTACACAATTATTGAGGTCAGCAAAGTGTTAAACCAGTCTTACGCCATCGGTTTTAGAAAAGTTTTATGGTTCTGGAGAAGGCTTACAGCAAATATCATGTAGTACGTCGATGTAATTAATGTCTTTTCAAGAGGTTTTAGTTAGTTTTAGTATATCAATATTAAAGGAACCAGTGCTCACTTTCTATAGTAATCCCTACACATTCGACGGCCTCGCTGGCGCAGTGGTGCGAGTATTCGCTTTTCTAGCGGAGGTCCCGGGTTCGATCCCCGGTAGGACGAATTTAGGAAATTGTATTTTCTAATTTGTCTGAGTCTGGACTGGTGGGAGGCTTCGGCCGTGGCTAGTTACCACCCTACCAGCAAAAACGTACCGCCAAACAAAGAGATTTGTGTTCCGGTACGATGCTGTGTAGAAACCGTAAGGGGTATATCGNTGCAAATAATTGCCAAGCTTCATCTAATGAAACGTATATGGATCAAAAATCTCTTTCTATGTAATTAGTTTAACAATATCCTGTTTGTTGACGTAGGAATTGATTGTTTTTTTTTTTAAATTATCAACTTTAAAAATGAAGTATATATAAATCTAAATATAAAATTTTACTTCACAATAAGCCACTTTTTAGTTCTCAAGCGTGATAAATACCTCCGCAGATTATTTCAACGAGCACTCTTATTAAGGAGTCCGTGCGATAACCACCTGCGCCGAATGCATAAAATCAGTGCAACGCGTCACTAAACATTTTTCAGCTTTGCACATGTGACTAAGAGAAATTGTAAGCTGCTAGATTATAGCAGTCTCTATATTTTCTCAATTATTTGCAAAAATAAAATAAAAATACATTTACTTTATTTGTAGAACATCAAAGTCTCAATTTTAATTTGAAGTTTTAGAAAACATATTTGCTGTAAGCCTCAAGAATTCGAAAAAGTTCTTGATATCATTTTAATCAGGAAAAAATACTGCGTAGATTAGTCTAGTTACCATATTTTTAAAACGAAAATTGTAATTTATTGTATTTTTAAATAATTTCAGCTTATAGTCAATTAAGTATAGTTTTTGATTACAATTACTTATTACGCTATTATTGAGGTCAGTAAAGTGTTAAACCAGTCTTACGCCATCGGTTTTAGAAAAGTTTTATGTTTCTGGTGATAAATTCGTATTTTGAGGTTTACTGCAAATATCATGTCGTACGTCGATATAATTAATGTCTTTTCAAGAGGTTTTAGTTAATATTAAAGGGTTCCTTTAAGTTAGTTATCCCTACACATTATAAATAAAGTCATCCGTTGTGTCTGTTCGTCAATCGGTTCGCGATACATTCAAAAACATGTTGTTTTTACCAACAGATAGAGTAACTCATGAGGAACGGTTAAGTGTATAATTTATCAAGTTTTTGTTTTAATTCGTTGTAATATAAGAATAATTGTAGGAAGTTCCGGAAAAATCGGGCCCTTGCTTTATTTGAAATTAAAATTAATCAAATTTAAAAATTCTTCATACAAGTAGGTCTTTACAGCATTTTTGAATTAAACATTTCAATATATGACCGATGTTGACGTTATAGAACGACATACAATCTAAAGTTAAGAGGACTCCTTCGCGTTTTTTCCTGAGAAGAGCCCGCAACAAACTCAGTCAGGTAATTTATTAGAGATATAACGAAATAATCCTCTTTTATAAAGGTTAACAGTCCGAGCATAATCACATATATTTCTTTTAATAATAGTTATACTTTAAATTATGATAAGTAATTTATAAGTGCGACACTCATTTTAAGTATAGTATTAAAAAAATTGTAAAGTATAATGTTGGACAGTAAAAAAGAACTTCTTAAATAAATATATTAGTTCCAGCACTCAATTTTTACTCTCCTTCGTTAAGTTATACGACTATAAATATTAAATTTATACTTCGTAGCTGTGCAGTACGATAATTTTGCTTTTGCATTAGGCACGTTTCCAGATTTTAATAGGTCCGCTTTATTTATTTTGCAACTGTAGTTTGCACAGCAGAAAATCATATAACAACTTTACTTCCATTGAACAACATGTCTTATTGCTTTTTTATATTCGATCGTGATATTTACTACCAATAGCGTTTCTAGTCCAACTGCGTTTCAGTGGGATTATAAACAAATACCAATATTTCTGGTTCTTCGCTTTATTTAGTTATATGGCTTCTAGATGTGCTAATTAGGCATAGATTATTTCACCAGTTGTTTTGGAGGAGACACGTCGATAATTGTACGATTTAGAATAAGGTGCAAAATTACATTTATGTGGTATATAAATTATTATTTCTTCGATATTTATTACCATTATTTTTAAATGTGCGAGTTTATTTTTAAGTGGAATTGATAGATATTTTTTTTAATAAAAGAGGCAGTATTTCGCTTAGCATTATGTTTTACGGCATACTGTTATGGGGTATGGCGGCGGACATTGAAGCGATATTAATTTGACAAAAAAACGGCAGTACGTGCCATACATAAATTAGGATCTCGTGTTTCTCCAACACATAAATTAAACGAAACCTCAATTCTCACAGTACCGTCCCAAAATTTAGTTTAGGTAAATTGTTTTACAAATAAGAAACATACCCGCACTGCCCTTTGAGGGTGGAATTTCCTAAAATTTACTTTTGATAGATTCCATTATGTCAAAAAAATTCTGACCAAATGTTACATATCATAAAAGATATAGTTTGTAAATGTGAAGTTTGAATTTTTATTAAACGAGAAAATTTGATTCTTTTAATTAACACCCTCGCGAATCCCCCCCCCCCCTTGCAGGTGGAATTTTATTAAATCCTTTCTTACCTGACCTCCACCCGGCAAAAGGAATATTCCTACCAAATTTCAAGTCTCTACGCCTTATGGTTCCAGAGATATCGTGATGAGTCAATAGATACTTGGATATCTCTTTAATACGAGTATACTCGTATATAGAAGATAATATCTTATATATCCGTATTCACTTATACAATAAAAAAGTGAAGTACACAATTTTAACACAAACTTGTAATTCCACATTTTACAGTGAAGAAGATTTAGAAATCATTTGTCGGGTTAAGCATACGCATTTTACAAGATACCGCAGTCAGTTTTGATTTGCCTCCACATAATTTTAAGAAATATGTCAAAAACATCCTTTTCCAAGAGGCATGTTATAATGTCGAAGATTATTTAAGCGATAGAAATGTTTGAACTTGATTCCAGTTGCTTCCAGAAGAAATATTTTACACACTGTAATATACAAAACTATCTTTAGATTAACCGTTGAGTTTCTTGCCGGTTTCTTCTCAACTCATCATCTTTCCGAACATCAACTTTCCGCACCGGTTTTTGATTTGTTATCATATGTTAACTGGTAAATTTGTTATCAACGGACAGGCTTCTGACAATGCGAAAGTGCTCCTACTTGAATAAATAATATTTTGATTTTTATTTTGAGTTATATACTACGATTCATGTACATATAATAGTTTAGACAGCTTAGCTTTAACATTTTATTTATGTGATGTTACGTAGTTAGTTAGTGCATGGTTAAAATAACATTCACATTGCAAGATAAACTGGCGCTCCTTGAGATTACCAGCATCCTAGACGAATTTTGCTGTGCATAAAGGCATACTATTTTGAATAAACGTGCTTTTGTATGTAAAAGCTATGTTTCAATATTGTCAAGATACATAATGCCCATGTTTGTGGATATAAAATACGCGTTAATGGCTCGTAAGGAATTTCATTACAGCGAGCGTTGTTGTCGTTTATATAAATAGACAGTTTATTGGTTTTTGTAACATATAAGGACCGCGGAAATGCTGCGTAACTTGGTTCGATGAATTTTATTTTAAGTTAGAGGAATAATGTATAGACCACATGTTTACCATGCTTACTGAGAGATAAGACATGCAAGAAATCGTATTTGCTTGCCTCAAAATACGAACATTTCACCGATAGAGTAAGTCTCCAGTTTAACTAGGCGTAATCAATAAAGCTAATTAAAAAGTAAACTTAATTTTACTGTAAGCTAAAACTAATTTAAATGTTTGATAGACTTACAGCAAAAAACATATCAGTTTAGTATGATTCACTTTTTCTGCGTATTTATGTATCCTAAAAATATGGGACCTAAAACAATCGACGCAGTATTTGCTTCTGATTAAACGTGTTACAAAACACCTATTTTAGGTTTTTTTGTGTCTTACAGAAAATACGTTGTATAACGTCGATATATACAAAACGATTAAACTGATTAACTAATGCGCCCCAAACAATTCTTATTAGAGAAGCAATAACACGAATATAATTTCAAACCATATACTCGTAACTTACTCTGTTCCAAAATCTTAAAAATTAATCGCGATTGGCTTGTAATTTTGCAGACTCCTTTTGCAATATAGACAATCACTCAATATAAAACCGCGGGAAACAGCTAATATGACATACGAGTTAACAATATAACCTATATTGGATTATATACTTGGAGCATAAATTAAGCTGCGAAAGTTAAAACAGCTTACGTATTTATTTAGCGAACTATGAAAATCGGAAATTCGTCGCTTCAACCGATGGATGTCCACTGCCGGACATAGGTCTCACGAAATGATGCCCACAAGGCCCGATCTTGTGCCGCCTGGCTCCAGCGGCTACCGGCGATCCTCCTTATATCGTTGGTCCACCTTGTGGGGGGATCTTCCTACACTGCGTCGTTCGGTGCGGGGTCGCCAGTCCAGCACCTTCGGGCCCCAACGTCCGTCGGTTCGTCGGACTATGTGCTCCGCCCCTTGCCACTTCAGGTTCGCGTTTCGTAGAGCAATGTCGGTGACTTTGGTTCTGCTACGGATCTCCTCATTTCTGATTTGATCTCGTAGAGAAACTCCGAACATAGCCCTCTCCATCGCACACTGAGTGACTTTGAGCTTTCGAATGAGGTAGTCAGCAACCACGTTTCCGATCCGTAGATATGCACTGGCAACACGCACTGTTCGAAGACTTTATGAAGCTACATTTTCACTGAACGACATAGGTTATATTATTTTCTCAAAAAAAAAAAAAAAAGAAACAAAAAATCTATTATTGCGTGCGCTTCGAAAACTATTGAAGATAGAATAAAAAAAATGTTCTACAATATTATAGAACGACGATTGGCCAATACNTAATACTATATGTGCACCTACTGTAGGTATGCCACAAGACCTACTTTTTTCATTTTAAAAGTTAATAAAAGTGCAGACAATAATCAAAACCATATTATTATATTCATATACCATATTCATACCTCTGTATTAATCCTTATCCTGTAATATTTTATTAAAGACCGTTTCAGTATCTGTACAATAGTTTTTAAATTATTAAAATCGGACATTCCATTCATAACATAGAATGAATTTAAAAATGTCAATCTAAAGAAAATAATGTTATAGTATAGCGATGGCCATATGCATTTTGTTGGAAGTGTACCATTTTATTCACATGACTTTCCATTGCTACGAGATCGGTATCTACGCGGATGTTTAATAAGATGATGCATTGACTTATTTTTAAACGGTTGCATCTATTGACTCAAATACTAGTTTTTTTGTTGAGTGTGGTAATTGGAGTTAGTCGTTGACGAATATTAGAAAAGAATACTGCTGTTTATTGCTATAAATTCGGCCGTTTCCATAAAGCGATTGGTGTCACAAATGCTTCAATCTTTTTGAAAATGTGCCTGTCTCAAGACGTTAAAATTATATCAAACATTGTTATAAAAATATACTTCAACAATAGAAATCCTACCAAAATTGAACATATAATTTAAAGGTAAAATGATGGATAGCTTATGATTCTTTGTTATTGGTGAATTAACGATCAACAGCGGTGATTTCCGAGCAAAAGCAATATCGCGCTTTTTTGCTAATGTTATAGTATTTTAGAGTACATCGTGTACTGTATTACCGTCACTCCTTTAAATCTTTCTAATCGTTTAAATATTTAAAACATAAATTATTTCTGCGTTAACACTGTCCTGATAAACTCTTCATAAAGGCATTAAAATGTAATAATGTAAAGTTATAGTCTCAGTTGATAATATATCTTAGAAGGTGGATGTCACATAGTTGCGGGTTTCCTATCAAGTTTCCCCTATGGCTGACAATAGCTTGTACATCTCAACAGCTGCCAACCTAACTCTAATTAAATGTTAAACTTGAAGAGCTTAATATTGCCTAATTATAACTAGCGTGGAGATAGTAAATATATCGATCATTTAATTTATTATGTAATGGTTTTTATTGTAACAAAAATTATACAAGAATTCTTATATTTGAAACATAGTACAGAATTACGAAATATTATATGTGGCGTATCACACATACACAATATGCTAGTACTTTAGCTTTAATAGAATTAAATAAAATTGTACTAACTTTACTGCGATTAGCCTTTACGTAACACTAGCCATTGGAGCTGTAAATGTTAATATATTATTTATTACAAACTACCCTATATCATAAAAGGAAGTTCAAATAGAAAGACAAGAACACCATTTCGTGTACTGTGTATCTTACTAAGTGAATTATTTACTTTTAATAACGATTTTTTCTCTTAACAATTTACATATAATGCTTTCCTAGCTAACACTAACACTACAGTGAAAGTAGCAGCCCATTAACGTCTCACTGATGGGCCTAGGCGTCCCACCATGCTGCTATAATGCCGGTTGGCTGGCATAGTACACAAGTGCACTCTCTAATTCTTCGCTCTCATAGTCCGGTGTGACGGAAATTCGACAAGACCGGAGAGAGATCAAGCACAGAACCGACGGCTTAACATGCTGCAACGCCAACTTCCCCACTTCGGGGAAATATTGAGAAAATCTTGATGAAAAACTCAATATCGGTTTTTGAATTGGTCCGACCCAGGCCTCGGATCCAGGACCTTATGTCTGCAGTTGAACATGCTATCGTTGCACTAGACCAATGGAGCTGTTTATACAGTAAAAAGTAATATTTAATTATTAAATATCCATTTTTGTAATCTATCAGATAGCTGTATTTTTAGAAAGCTTATTTTTATTTTTAGTCTCGCCTGTATAAATTAAATAATGGATTCTCTGATCTGGATGTTGGAGTAACGCGAAAGAAGAAAGAAAGAGAAACGCGAAATTTCCAAATTTTGTGACACAAACATTATGCTGTATACAGTTTATTTTAAAACAGATTTTCATCAAATGAACTATTTGTAAATCATACCGATCCCATTTATCGTTTCATGGAAATGAGAGCTTCTAGAAATCTATTAAAACGGTCGCTTGGAAATGAATATCGAATAAACCATCCATTTTAAAACTTTATAAATGAAGCCTTTGAAATGAATGTTTTAAAAACGTTCAAATGAAGCTATTCATCGTCGTTGCGAGATCAATATGTGTAAAACTGAGGAGACGAGCTTCAACAAGTTTTCTATTTCGTTCTAATAAGAGATACCATTACTTTCAGGGGAAAGTGGTAATTAATGATCCCCTTCAACGGAAAAGTGTTTTAATTATATGAAGCAACTAGCTGATTCTCCACGTCGTTACTCACGTAGTTCTCTATCCCGTGAAATGTGGGGAAACATGTCTTTAGTGTGAGTTGATGGGTATTTTTATAGTCTTATATTTTAGTACAAAAAACCTTTAATTATCATATAAATGGTCGTTAATTGAGTTTTTCGCTTATATATCCCGATCTCGCTGGAAGTTAGGGACACCCGTACTAGTGACCAATTACACTGTGACAGAAGTAACTATGCCTTCAAATTAATTTCTAGTAAATCGGTAGTATAGTTATGGAGACATTCTGATGAATGAGTCATTAGTAAATTCCTTATTCCCAATTGACTTTGTATAATATCTGTTTAACTGAAACTATAGTGAAGGGTCACTATTGCTCTTATTATTATTTATTAATTAAATTAAAGTAAATTATAATCGAATTTAGTTTAAATGCATGTAAAATGATAAATGTTTATTCATAATGAGTTTAATAAATTGCTTGTTAGTTACAAAGCACACATGTTAGAAGTGAAACTTCTTTGGAAAATTAATATTAACGTCTTGTTTAAATTTATACAAATCTAAAACTTAGGTTTTTGGAGACTTAGAGGGAGGGAATTTAATGAGATTAATTGTCATTAAAATTTTAAGTGTCGAAAATTAATACAAATAATTTATTGAAATTTGAAATGACGAATTTTTTTGGTTTTTAATTAAAAATTTAGAAAAAAGAATTGATGAAATATTTCAATTTAATATTTTATGAAAAATAGCAAACTGAATTATTAATTAACGAGTGGCAAATTAAAATGCCACATTTAATTTGTAAACATTTAAACAACCTAACCTTCAAACGAATTAGCGTAAAAACATCTTCGTGATGCTAGTCACGCGTTTCATCCGTAAAAAAATTACCCTTCATATTTCACTTCAAATATAACTAATTATAATATGAATTACTAGACTGAATGTATGATGTATTACGTAATAACGTTATATATAAATGTAAACACATTTGCCTGTGTTATTAGCACAAACTTAGGTTCCTAAGCAAATATTGGTTTTTGCTAGCGGTTTTACGCTTTCATAATTTCAATTAACCTCGACATAAGCGAAGTACAAATGGAAAAACAAACAGTACCCTGACTGAGACTGTTTTACTGAGACTTGACTTGTGTCTTTAAGTTGTTTTATTATAATCCGTTATGAAAATTCTTATAATATGAGATTGTTTCTCGAGACCATCTATGTGAAAAAGATGTGTTTTATGTGAAACTACTTTCGGGTATTATAGAGACAACTCTCAAAAATAATTTATTGAGTAATAATGAGTGCATCTGTGCTTGCCCATACACTTGTGAACTATATTTCCTCAGCCGTAATCAGTCAAAAGACGATTATTATACATAAGGTAAAAAAGTAGCGTCCCAAAACTGGGCCCAGACCAGGGTTTTTAGAGCATAGACCCACCGCGCTGCTCCGCTACGGGTTAGCAGGCATATTACAAAGTGCACTCTCATTATCCGATCTGAGGGAAATGCGACACGATCAAAAAGAGATCAGGCTCAGGACCTAAGGCTTAACGTGCTCTTCGAGGCACGATGGTGGAGCACACCGCCAACTTCCCAACTTCGGGCAAATAATGAGAAAATCTTAATAGAAAACTCAATATCAATTTTTTAATTCGTCCGATCCGGGACTCGAACCGAGGATCTCATGTCTGTAGCCGAACATATTAATAATCTCTTTCTTACCGTTTGATGCAGGTGCTGACCGGCCATGGTAGCTTCGGCAAGTACTTGCACCAGGTCGTTGGCCGTGTGGAAACGCCAGCCTATCGTGAGTGTGGTGCTCCTGTAGATACGGCGCACCACACTCTGGTCGAGTGGTCACCCCAGCGGCATATCTTGCTGTTGCTGGTTAGAGGAGATCTTTAACTGGAGAGCATAATTGGTAAATTGCTTGCCAGTGAAGTTGGGCGGTTCCCTTCTTTTGCGAGACCGTCATCTCGCTTAAGGAGTCAAATGAGAGGCTAAGGGAGCAAGCGGCTGAAGCCCGCCCTCTCCTTCGGAGCAGTTTGGGCGGCAGAACTCGCACGTATGTGGTTCATGCTTCACACTATTGGGTAGGTCCTCATAGTCGGTGTCATCTGGGTCACTAGAGTAGTTTGCTATTAGGGAACCTCTAGCGATCTCACTCATGGATGAGGAGGGATCCGCTGGGATTTAGTGGGTATTTTGTGTGGGTCCACACTCCCGATTGGAGGAATTTTTCATCATCAAGGCATTTCTCAGCGCAAAAAAAGCCAAACATGCTAACCACTAGACTAATGAGATAAGCAGTATTATACATGGCACAGTATAAACTTAGTAATTATAAAATAGGTGTTAAAACCAACGCCCACACAAGTTATTTACTAATTTCATGCTCTAATCAATCTCGTTAAACATTTTAACATATTCCAGCCCTGATAAGAATAAATTTTCTAAGGCGCTCTGGAAACCGTAAGAGGTAATGACGCCGACATAATTTCCTGCGGTATATCCTATTGAAGTGTAGAGCGCAAATGTACCGTAAAGAATATCTCAATACTATCCTCCTATGTCCGTTACATTTTACAACTTTGGCATGGATAACATTTTGAGTTTCATTTTAAGCTCAGATAGCTTTTATTTCACATTCATAGACCGTTATATATTTATGTATACTATATTATATAATACTATACCACAATATGACAGTTAAAAGTGTAATTTAATTTACATCTTTAATACCTCAGGGCACAGATTGATTCATATTTAATTAATACAAGGGATGTTAATTCCTTGTTTTATCCGAGTGACAGTCGTAATAATCTAAGAGAAATGACCTTTTTCTAAATGCATTTTTTTATAATATTTGCCCGTTTGCTCCTGATAACATATCTATTAGCAGATATTATATGATATAAGAAATAAAATATTTGTAGTCATTCGAAATTTATTCATAATAACATAAATATAAATTTCAACAAAAAAGAAGCCGTCCTCAAAACAAACTTACAAATACATTAATATGCTCTAAAAAGAAAGAAATAATTGCGTATTCTTTTATAGTGTTCTTCGTATTGTTATATTCGGAGTCGGTGTCATGAACTGAATAATTAAAAAAATCCTTGGGACATCCGGAAATCTGTGAGCATGCGTTTGACATGACTACGTTCGAAAAAGTCAAATTATTATGTAACTTTTTTCTATTAGTTTCAAAATTATGGCGCACTGTTTCTTCTCTAAAACGTATGTAGAAATTGAGTTTATGATTTAGGGGAAGACCTAAAAAGTCGATTTTTTAATTTCTACAATCTATTTCTAATATATCTAAGAACGTGTATATCATATACCAGACTGCCTTATCGGTCTAGTGGTTATCATCTTCGAACTTCTACAGACATGAGTTCCTGGGTTTGAGTCCCGGGTCGGGCCAATTCAAAATTGCTATTGAGTTTTCTATTAAGATTTTCTCAATATTTCCCCGAAGTTGGGAAAAATTTGGCGGTTTGTTCCAACCCCATGCCTCGAAGAGCACATTAAGCCGTCGGTCCTGCGCCTGATCTCTCTCCGCGTGTGTCGGGTTGCCGTCACGTCGGACTATGAGAGTGAATACAGAGTACACTTGTGCACTATGCCTGCCAAATCAGGAGCAGCGTGGTGGGTCTACGCTCTAAAAACCCTATCTCATATGAGTGAGGAGGCCTGTGCCCAGCAGTAGGACGTTAATGGGCTGCTACTTACCTTATTTACGTATACCAAGTTTTAACGAATAACCCGGTCGGTGTTCGAGCTGGTATACGACGAACGCTCTGTCAGTCGAATAGCTCCGAACTATGTATTCCACGAGTCGTGCACCTATGGATTTTCCAAACCATTATATAATATGTACAGCTAGAGATTATTCCAATTAATCCCACACTTATAATGTATTCCACGGATACACCAAAGCTTAGCTGCCTACTCACTAGTTGATTGAGAAGGCTTACCGTATCATATTAGACGAGGAAGTTTGTTTCGCAGTTCAGAATACGTGCTGCTGCCTTAACTATACCAGCCCAAGTTGAAATTAGATGAAAGTACAATTGGATATGCCTCTATCAGGGTTGACGGAGGCAATAATTTTTTTTTGATATTTAAAAACTCAATTACACTGAATGAACGTAAGAGACTTAAATTTTTTCAATGGATTCCTTTTGTAACTTAATAAACACATTATATATAAAAAAAATCAGAAAGTTTTACTTACTAATTTCGTTAGCAGCTTTAGCTTTACTAATCAGAACTTATGGCTATTAGATGCTACGCCACCAACAAAAGCATGTCAGTAAAAGCTAAATTTATATCCATTGTGATGTGTTGTCACTTAGTGCGTAACCTTGAATTGTTTTACCGTCCTGCGCATGTTAAACACGTGAAATATAAAAAAGAAAATTTCTACACTAACTTCTTAATCTTCATTACTTTTACGTGAGCTTTCAATATATGGCGTTGTACAATTTCTCGATCAATAGATTTTATTTATAAATTTCTATAAGAAAACGTGTATAAAGATAAAGAATTTTTAGTCATTTACTAAAAAATCTGTAATAATATGAAGTCAAGCGAAGTTCAAGTCTGTCTGAAAATCTCAAACACAAAGAAACCACGTCAATACTTAAAGGTTACCGGAAAATATTACATTTCAAGTACTAAAGGCTCTGAAGTCAACAATAGAGAGACGCGTGGAGGTTGTGAGAAGCCACAATAGCGACTCGTTGCTCTTACAAAAGTCATAAGTGCTTAGAATGCACAGACACATTTATATGACTCTATTTCAATTGTATTGTATGTTAAGCAACTGTTGTTCTTGTTTCGTTTTCGACGCTACGAGAAATCTTCCAATTTCTCAGTAGTCTAAATTCATAGAAAATAGTCTAATTGTTAGCTACAGATTAAAGATATGTCTTAATATTTAATTAAGGTACCAGTTTTATACGAGTTTATTTATCATTGCCTCATTGGTCTAGTGGTTAGCATGTTCGACTTCAGACATGAGGTCCTGGGTTCGAGTCCCGGGTCGGGCCAATTCAAGTATCAATATTGAGTTTTCTATTAAGATTTTCTCAATATTTGCCCAAAGTTGGGAAGTTGGCGGTGTGATCCACCCCCGTGCCTCGGAGAGCACGTTAAGCCGTCGGTCCTGCGCCTGATCTCTCTCCGGTCGTGTCGGGTTCTCCCGTCACATCGGACGATGAGAGTGAAAGAATAGATAGTGCACTTGTGTACTATGCCTGCCAATCCGCACTGGAGCAGCGTGGTGGGTCTATGCTCTAAAAACCCTCGATCCTCGGAGTGAGGAGGCCTGTGCCCAGCAGTGGGACGTTAATGGGCTGCTACTTACTTACGAGTTTTATAACAAATATTCTGTCTTAATTTAGAATCATGTATGACTACTTCAGCACATATAAATTGTTCTTAGAGTCTCTATCGCGTAACAAATATGTAAGCTGACTATTAAACCAATTGGGAAAATAGCTTTACAAATCTTATGATGAAATTAACAAATTCATTTTTTAATTTAAACTATATCATATATCCTATCCCGTAATCATTTTGGGAAACCTTTCATAATAATCGTCTACGTCGCGAAAGGAAAATGATTGCCGAGTTTCAAGTCAATCTAGTTAATATGTTGGATATACTGTGATGAGTCAGTAAGTGAATGATTTGTTTTACGCTTATATATAAACAATATATATGTACAAGAATACACCCGTCCAAGTATCTTATTATGATACCAGCGAGAAAAGATGTTTAAAGACCGGCTCTCGTTGGGGTAAAAGGAAGCCACTATATTGTCAAAACCAGTTTATTAGCGCTTTCATTATTTTGGGGGTTTTTATATTAAATAATTGCCGTTTTCAAACCTTGCGATTAGGCGATAGTATAGTTGCCGCTAAGCCATGTTGCAGTGATGGTCGACGCTAAACCCCGGGCCATAAACGGATTGACGGAGTAAAACTGTGTAGTTCCAGTATTTAGTAAGTTACAAAATTAAGTACAAAAGCAGGCACTATATTAAAAATCAAATTGCATCAATCAATCTAGATGAAAAAAATAAAAAAAGGTTTATTAAGAATAAAATCAACTATCGTTTAATAATAACAGCAATATTTTTATATTCAAGGCAACATATTGCCCAAATTTTTAGAATACAAACAACTTTTAACTATGTCAGTGACAAATAGAGTATAATAGAGAAATGATTTTTTTCCGTACGGGAAATTACGTCATATCTTTTCGTCGAACATTCCTCAGTGTCTAAAAGCAAAATTATATGAACATTGCGTCTCGCCAGTTACAACTTACGGTTGCGAAACATGACCAATGACTATGCGCCTTATTAGAAAGCTAAGGATCACACAGCGGGCGATGGATGTATGCTCGGAGTATCTCTTTGAGATCAAATCCGAAATGAAGAGATTCGCAGAAGAACAATAGTTACCGACATAGCTCGAAGGGTCGCGGAGCTGAAGTGGCGATGGGCAGGTCACATAGCTGGGTGAACCGATGGATGTTGGGGTCCCAAGGCACTGGAGTGATGACCACGTACCACGTACGTTAGCGTTAGTAGACCCCCCACCAGGTGGACAGATGACCTCAAAATGGTCGCCGGAAGCATTATGGAAATCCTTGAGGGAGACGAAATTAAATTAAAATCACATGACTTTATGTGACAATGATAATAATAAATTATTTATAGAAAGGCAAGAAACAACATAAAATCAGAATTAAAGTTTACAATGTCAATGGGCAAATATTGTTAATATAGATACTTCTTACACACTCACTGGGGGTTGTCCCCAGGCGTCATAAGATAAGACAGGTCGTAACAACTATGGACCGGCGACGCAGAGGATATCACAGTTCTTGTAGCAGGTTAATTGTGGGCTGTATAGGCGGTTAGATTTAAAAATTAATTTAGGATTTGCAGCGAGGTGTCTGCGTAAGAAGTGATACGAGTATGAGACTAAGTAAAAAAGGAATCGCGTGCACGTACTTGGAGTGTAGCGAGCTCTCCTGCTACTTCTAAAAGTATGGTTGTGTAACACTTTAGTGCTACGCGTTCAGCGAGTCTCTTTCGATAGTTCAGGCAGGTAGAAGTACGTGCGTTACACTTGGCTTTATATATATATATATTTTTATTGTTGACAGATTAGCGCTTGACTGTGATCTCACCTGATGGTGAAGTGATGATACAGTCTAAGATGGAGGCGCGCTAATCTGTTAAGAGGCGATAAACCCTTACGGTTTCTACACAGCATCGTACCGGAACACAGATTTCTTTGTTTGGCGGTACGTTTTTCCTGGTAGGGTGGTAACTTGCCACGGCCGAAGCCTCCCACCAGTCTAGACTCAGACAAATTAGAAAATTCAATTTCCTAAATTCGTCCTACCGGGGATCGAACCCGAGACCTCCGCTAGCAAAGCAAATACTCGCACTACTGCGTCAGTGCGGCCGTCAAATATATCGAGTACGATAGGCGTGCAGGTATACGTGCGTGTGTGTGCGTGCGTGCGTGATTGTGAATTTAATTTGTGCTGTTACATGTCATTTATAATTTATTAATAGTTAAAAAATTTTCTATATCGTTATAAGATTGTTCCTTAAGTTAGGTAATGATAATATATTTACAAGCTTTAATATTGAAGGGATATATAGATAAATTTTAAGACTTTTAGATTTTTGAAGATTTTGAAGGACTTAAAAGCATAATAGCAATAGACGTCGAGAAAAGATGTCTTACAATAATAGGATATGCAAACTAAGTGAGACGTTCGTTGGTTTTCAATAAGACTTGGGCAATTGCCTGTGTTGACTGAGTACTGCATAAAGGACGTATAATTTCCTCACAGCGAGGACATCGCTGAGAGCATCTGTAAGGAATTTTGTATAAAATTATTCATATTAGAAGAAAAAAAAGGTATGTATTTGGTAGAATAGTAGATATCTAAGAACAATATCAATAATAAACCTATCTTAAAGAAAATCTAATTCAACATATTAAGAGCGTTAATTGTCTTAAGACATGAAGTGTATGAAAACACATTTGAGAAAAAGGACTACGAGATGTTTTGATGATTTTATTCTCATTTTAAATATTTATTTTTTTAAATTGTATATTTAATCTTCTATGATAATTTTATCAAATAATATAAAAAAAAAGGTAACGAAAAAACATCAATGCTAAGACACGTAACATTTTATTTTAATTTTTTAAAACAGTTTCCCATCGCTTAAATTTTATGCGTCTATCTGTTGCATGTCGCATTACAGCTTGCAGATAGGTGCTCGGAAGAACAGCCAAGGCCAATACGCAGCGCCTATGGCTCGCTTCAGCTGATTCATTTGCATTTTGATTTCATAAGACCACAGTCAATGAATTTTATTAATTTATTNAGCGAGGACATCGCTAAGAGCATCTGTAAGGAAGTTTGTATAAAAGTATTCATATTTGAAGAAAAAAAAGGTATGTATTTGGTAGAATAGTGGATATTTAAGAACAATATCGATACCTTAAAGAAAATCTAATCCAATATATTAAGAGCGTTTATTGTCTTAAGACATGAAGTGAAATGAAAACACATTTGAGAAAAAGGACTACGAGATGTTTTGTTGATTTTTTTCTCATTTTAAATATTTATATTTTTAAGTTGTATATTTAATCTTCTTTGATAATTTTATCTAATAATATAAAAAAAAGGTTACGAAAAACATCAATGTTAAGACACGTAACATTTTATTTTAATTTTTTAAAACAGTTTCCCATCGCTTAAATTTTATGCGTCTATCTGTTGCATGTCGCATTACAGCTTGCAGATAGGTGCTCGGAAGAACAGCCAAGGCCAATACGCAGCGCCTATGGCTCGCTTCAGCTGATTCATTTGCATTTTGATTTCATAAGACCACAGTCAATGAATTTTATTAATTTATTTAAGGGTAAATACGTCGCACACGGGCCGAGCATATCGTAATAAAAAAATATGTTTCACGGTAATTAGAAATTGTTTTTGATATTATTTGTAATCAAAACGCAGGCTATTACATTTTCTCTCCTGTTTCAGTAATGTTAAAAATTCATAAGTGGCGTAGAATGAGTGTTATAAAATATTCGAGGGTATGTAACATGAGGGGTGAAAATGGAAAATGCAAATTGGTTGTTGAGCTTTCCCTTACACATATAAGCCTATAAGCTCTGCAAAAATAATATTATCTTTGTTTACGTCCTTCATATATAATGAAATATTTTACAAATCGAGTTTTATAGATATACACAGCATTTTTTCTTCTTCACTGCTCGTTTATAGATTTAAAGAATTGGAGTACCAGTTTGTAATTTTACATTTATACCTGATAGATTGGGATAAGTCTTTCATTGCCAGATAGCTGTTATAAGGATTGACTTCGGCTACTTTTCGTTTAAAAAAAGGTATTGGAATAACATTATAAACAGGAATTACGCGGAAAACAGCTAGTATAAAATAAAATATGAAATCATATATCGTTTTTGTTAACATTTATTTAGAACAGACCCATAAAGATAAAGAAAAGCTTCCTCTAGCATTGTCCTCAATAATATAAATAGAAGTTTGTTTTATTAAAAAACATATTTTTTCCACTCAGTCAATTCTGTTTAATTTTTAATAAATTGTTATAGCTCAACGAAGACTATAATAGTACCTAAATGTAATATTTCGGTAAAGGTAAACTTCGAAATTTGCCACAACATAGCTTAGTCAGCATATTTGCGTAATGAAGGTCGTTGTACCATAGAATTAGCAATGTTTGCGGTCGAAGTAATAGCTCTATAAAGTTAATACAGACTAAGCAGTTAATTTTGTACAGCATTTTACATCCTTTTGAAATGTAAATATTTATAAAATAGTGTTATTTTTAAATCAAAAACTTCATTCCTTCCTATTAAACCTTACCATTATTTATCTTGTTACTTTTCATTCATTAATAGTTCTTTTTTATTTATCCAATCAAACCCAAATGTAGTTTTCTTTCAATTAATAATTCAATATTATAAATAAATCGTATCTCCATCTTTTGAAAGCTCGTAGAATGTGTAAAGATTTCTTTCTGTGTAATAAGTTTGAGAACTCCGATCTAAGATGCAATATTTGTACTGCAGAAAAGGACTGTTCGTGCGATTTACAATATGGGTCCAAGAGAGTCGCTAAGAAACAAATTCAAGGCAGTTAACATAATGACAGTTCATTGCGTATATATATTAAAAAACTTGTTGTACGTACATAAAAAATGACTTTTTAATAAAAAGAGTGAATGTACATCATATAACTTACGAAACCAAAACAAACTTGTTATCAATTCTAGTAGGCTGCATAAAATTGACAGCTCATTTAAAACTAACTGTATATGGTTCTATAATAAACTCCCGCAAGACGTTCTTGAGATATCACATAATAAATTCAAAGTCTTTGTCAAAAGAAAGTTGATTGAAATTCATATTATAAGTTGCAAGATTACTTAGACCATAGGAACGCGTGGGAGTGAACGAATTGCTCTAATTTGAATTAAATTATAGTAAAGTAATATGATATTGTAATGATGATGTTAACAAAAAAAAATACCCGACTGAGTTTGTTGTGGGTTCTTCTCGGATCAGGGCGCGAAGGAACCCTCCTTACTTTAGATTTTAAGTCGTTCGTGAGTACCATCATCAGACGTATATTAGAATAAGAGTGTGGAAAAAAATATACTTTGATTCAAAAGAGCTGTAATATGCCTACTTGAATAAAGATATTTTTGATTGATTGATTGATCTGATTGATAAGTGGTGTGCATATCTTATTAATAATTTCAATCGTTAATGAAATACTTTTAAATTCATCCAATCACATTAAAATTGCTTTTATACTTTTGCCACTGTTAATTACATTTGATGTTAGTATTACTTAATTACAAGAGTTTTCACTCTTGTAATTAGTCTTAGAAGTTCGGACTTGGTAGACTCAAAATTAACTAAAAAATATTATTGAAATTGTATACTTATATGAAACTATACAATATCGTTGCACTCTTACGTGCACACTCCCCCCCCCCCTACCAAAAGTTAGTAAGATATGAAACTAGGATCTTCTGGTATCAAGAACTTGTAAAAAACCCACAGTTTTTAAATTTTACATTTCAAATAGTAACGGAATTAATGTTCTTAGTTTGCAACGTATTTAGTGTTGAATTTTTCAACTGAGAGCTGATATGATGTAAGAAAATCGTGTAGACAACTAAGACATTAAAAAAGAGAAAATGATATACTAGAAATGTGCTCACATTTTAAGCTTACAACTGATGCTCTCGAGACGAATACGTGAAACATGCAGTGTCACGTGCCATGTACGAATGTTTATTCTGTGTACAGTGATTTGCATCAATGTGTGGTTTGATTTAGCAATTGTCACTTTTTATGATATTATCTACTATATATAAATAACAATTTTTAAGCATCAATACTTATTTCTCTTCGTTTCTTTGTTTATTGTCACTCTGAAACTTTAAGTCATAAAGGTTAAATTACGTTGCACCAATTGGCGGCAAAAATTCTAAGCAGCATTTTGTTGTTTATATTTTCCGTTTAACTAAAGACTCATCAGGAGATATTAAGAGAGAAAATACATTTAAGAGAAAAGTAGGGTAGAATTCAAAGATCTTGTAGTACTCTAAATGCAGTCCTTTAAGTAGACATTTATTTTAAATAATTTCTCATTTCCTAAAAGGAGCACTGCCGCATAGTAACGTCCTAGTTCTGTAAATTGTTAATGTAGTAATAATTGCTTCATTTTTAGACGTAATCGCTTTTCCACCCCCAAAAATTTTTATCTTTGCTTATCTCGGAGAAGGTAATGGAGCTTCGTATAATATGGGACGAAATGTATATATACTCTCGCGAACTTTTTGTACTTGTATTAAAAAAAAGTGTTAAAGTATATATATAGTACCATAAACCTACGGAACGTGCTTTCTCTCAAAATTCGGCAGTGCCAGAGTATCTCTACATAGACATGGATAATACTGTGTTAATATATATATATCTTAAGTATTTGTGCATGTTTATATTCTAAGTAATATGCATATGTGTACTTATTTATTAACACCACCTAACTACACTTTCCTTTCTTTCCTATACGTTGGGTTGTCTGGAAGAGATCGCTAACTAGCGATATGGGAGTGTGGGACTCACTAAACAATACCAGAATACCCACTAAAAACCAGCGAAAGCCTCTAGATCCTTAAGTGAGGGGCCAGAGGCTCACAAGAAAAATATTCTACTCTGGCACCCCGGAATCTTTTGCCTTCACAACAGTATTATTTTAAGACGGGGGAAGGAGGCGGGCAAAACCCCATCGTCGTTTTCCAGGCCTTCATCCTCGACGTGAAGTAACATCCACAGCGTCCTCCCTTTTCCTCCCTAGTATCTCCTTCTGCAAAATGATTATTATTGTTTCTCTTGTGGTGTTCAATAAAGCATACCATCTATATAGCATTCTCGTAGGGGAACGCTACTCTACAGTAATAGGAAATTCGACCCATATTAGTAACATCACATTAAAATATAGCGAAACCTATCAGAGTTTAATATGAAATATATTGTATGTAACTGTATTCTATTTGTTCGGTTCCTAGTATTTATTGTTTTGGATGTTGGAAAACAGTTGCCATAGAGAACAAAGTTCTAATTCAGAACAACTATAAAGCGACGATGTTATACGCCACGGCTCTGAGTAATAATATATAATATATTCCTCTCTTTTGTAATAGGGTTTATATCTTGCAGTTAAAATAAAATGTTTTGATTAACAATAAAATAAGCGGCACAATTTTTTATAGTTGCCTGTACAGATTCGTAATTTTTGTAAGAGCGACGCGCACTCATTGTGGACTCACACCCTCACCCTTTTGTTGACACAAGTAGTTACCCACAGGTAGGTACTTTGAAGCTCGTGAAAATATAAACGGTAAGTGTTGAAACCGTCACACAATTCTGTTTATTTTATACAATTATTTAGTCGTACTGGAAATATATAGTTACATTTTATTTCTTTGTTTTACTCTAGACTAATGACGTAAAGTCAGACGAGACTTAACACGCATAGTTGTACATCAATAGCATTGTTATTGTTATTGTCATAATTAGTGGAAGCTCTTATAAAAGACACGAGTGCAATTTGACATTTAAATTAAAAAAAAAAGTGCGTGCGTGATAATAAATATGTCAGAAGTGAAACTCCTTTGGCAAATTAATTTTTAAGTTTTATTTATATTAATACAATTCTAAAACTTTAGATTTTCAAGACTTAGAGGGAAAGAAGAAGGAAGATATTTTAGGAATTTAATTCAATAAAATATAAAAAAAATGTCGAAAATTAATACTCAAATGACGAATTGGAAATAAAAATGCCACGTCTTTTTTTTCAATATTAGAAATTATTAAATGACGGATGGCAAATTAAAATCCCACATGTTATTTGTAAATATGAAAACTATCTAACATTGTAACGAATTAGCATAAACACACTGCAATCAATAAGCAATCAGATTTTATAAGTATAAGCGTGTTTGATTTATCACAGAATATAAATATATTAATTCAACAACTTTTCAGTAATTGCAGATCCAACCTTCAGCGATAATTCGTCATAACTGTAATTTGTTGAATGACAGTAATACTTGCATTGGAGTATTGACAGTTTCCTTGGCACTGTAAGTTCCAAAGCTGGTGCTAAACACTTGTCATCAGTTGACTAGCTAGTTCGTTTGTATAGGTATAGATTGGGCGTTATAATTTACTTAGATTATAAAGTATAAGTATTTAGTAGCTGTATATCGTGACGTCACCAGTGTACGAGTAGTTCCGATTCCATGGGAATAGGGAGAAATCCGGACTTTGTGTACCTTTTTGTTTGCTAAAATCTAACTAACTTTGCTAAATTTTAAGTCATTCTTTTTTATGGCTGATATATTAGCGCTTGACTGTGATGCCACCTGATGATGCAGTCTATGATGGAAGTGCGCTAATCCGTAAGTGGCGATATACCTCTTATGATTTCTACACAGCATCGTACTGGAGCACAAATCTCTTCGTTTGCCGGTATGTCTTTGCTGGTAGGGTGATAACTGCCAAAGCCTCCCACCAACCAAGACTTAGACAAATTAGAAAATACAATTTTCCTCTCCTCCAGACCTCTGCTAGCAAAGCGAGTACTTGCACCACTGCGCTAGCGAGGCCGTCAATTAGTTAAGTAATCAATCGATTATAGTTTTAAAGAATTGAGTGAGCTTGGCGGTCTAAATCATCTTCACATCACGGTTTGGGGCACACAGGTTGGATAGTTACAAAGTCTATAACGGGCATATATTAAAAAAGATTTTTCGTCTATTTGTATATATACTCGTAGATCATATCGTAAGAATAGAGACAATGAGATAACTATAAATTTTCTTTTTTTTCGCTACTAAATTCACCCTTCAATCAATATGTGAATAAATTCTACAAAAATTAAATCTTGTAGGGGTATACGTACATAAAAATTAAGTTAAGTAAAATAATATAAATTTTCTAACAAAGTTGAATTAACTAATATTGTAAAATAATTCGGAATTATTAACTTTAGCAATATATCTCACAAAGGGTTGTATAATTAACGCGAAAATATTACAATATTCGCTAAACAATACATCTCTGATATACTATCGTTCCCTTAATCTAATTTCACCTTGGATAAGCACCCGCACGTAGCCTGCGGAATAAACTTTCTCTTGTATGATATACGGTAATCCTTCTCTATGAACTAGTAAGTAGTCAGCTAAGCTTTAGGGCATCTTCATAAATGGATAACACTTTTACTATACAGCAATGTACGTGTAGTTTAAGATTTGATTAACAAAACTTAACCTAACGAAAAACTAAAAATATTGACACTCTGTTTTCTACTTTTGTTGATAATTGTATTGTTTTATCTTTATGTAATAGTTTTTTATCTTATGATACAATCTAATCTGTTAGTGCTCGTAAAAAGTTAAAAGTAAAATACCTCTGAATAGTTTCACACAGCATCGTTCCCAAGTTTCACCTTAAAGGCACGTCTACTAGAAAATTTCGTTTTTCTAGAAAAATATTGTAAAATATCGTATTGTTATTGTAATAATAAAGAGACCACAATGAGACTATTTTAAAACAGTAAACTTACTACGTTTTTATGTATAATTTTTTATTCACAATCCAATTTCTCTGAAGCGGCTGAACCGTTTCTGTTAACTTTTTATGTGTATAATCAGGTGTTTAAAAAATGATTTAGACTGACAATTCAGTCCGATGAATGAGACGAGTTTATTCATATCTCCATTGGATCATGACCTGCTGTGCTGGTAACACTGCCGGGAACAGCTTGGGTTGAATAAAAATAAATAGGTAGTGAGTACTGCCTCACGTTATAAAAAAAGTGCGTGCGTACAAAGTAAACAAGTCAGAAGTGAAACTTCTTTGGCAAACTAATTTTTAAGTCTTATTTATATTTATTTAAATCTAAAACTTAAGATTTCCGAGACTTAGAGGAAGAGAAAAAAAGCAGATATGGAACACAATTAATGAATTTAATTTTCATTAAAATATTGAAAGTGTCAAAGACTCATAAAAATAATTTATTGAATTCTCAAATGACGAATTGTAAATAAAAAATTTTGTCAACATTATAAATTACTTATTAAATTTTGTTTTTGAAATAAAAATTTCGAAAAGAAAATTTATGAATTATTTTTATTTAAAATTTTATGAAAAATAGTATATTAAATTATTAAATGTCGAGTGCCGATATAGAATGCCACGTGTTATTTGTAAATATTAAAACTACCTAATTTTCAAACGAATCAGCAAAAAAAAAAACGCTGCACATCTTCGTGACGCACGCGTTTCGTTTGTAAAAATTTTACCCTCATGCGCCGAAAGAAGTTTCACTTCAATAAATAAGTTAAACAAATATTAGCCGCGATAATTAAATTTATTTTTCTTATATGGTATTTATTAACTCAAAATATAACACTTTCAGACGTATGCTGAATTAACTATAAATATTGTTGAAATAATTTTAAAACACGTGATAAACACCTTTGAAATCTGACAAGAAAAATGCGCCAAAAGCCAGCCAACTATAAATCAGGAGATAATATCAGAAAGTTAAGGCGCTCAGGTCTTACAGCAAAATCTCTGGAAGACCCAACTACGACCCGTTCTGTTGGCAGGCAGATTTAATACAACTTTAATATTCTTTCTAAAGCGAGTGTGTTATATCAAAGGAAGAATTAATATATTTTTCCAATTGAATCTTGGAATCATAATACCTTTAAATTTCCGTGGTCTGTTCGCTTAGTTCTTATGAACTAGTCAACGGCTTTTTATGCAGGTTTCAGCAATAGATAGAGTAATTGAAAAATAAGGTTTATATGTATAATATATTAAATACTAGCAGACCCGACAGACTTCGTTCTGTCAAAATGATTTGGAATGTAGCAGATTTCAGTTTTACGAATGATTTTCGAAATGTAATTAATTACAGCAGTACTAAATATCTTTAGCTCTTACATTTTTGTGACTATTCAATTAATTTTGAACTTCCTGCAGCGATAATAAAGTGCAAATTGACAGTGACTACTTGTAATTTATTATGAACTTTATTAAATAGCAATAAAGGTTAAATTGACTTTATTTAATTAAATTGTTAAAAAACTTATGTATGGGAAACGGAAAAGGGCTATTTTTAGGGTTTTCCCCTGCAATTATTCGAACTTTTCTCGCCGTAAAAACCATCCTTGGACTCCACAAACATTTTAAAAAAAAGAATTGTCAAAATTGACCCAGGCTTTGTTGAGTTATGCGCTTATCAACACATTTTGCGATTCATTTTTATATTATAAATGACTATCCACATAAATTTGAAAGAAAAATGGTAAAGGGTTGATGGAATTCAAAAAATGAATAGGCTAAAACCTTCTACAATTAATTCCGCGTTGAATGGTCATGGTCTCCTGCTGATCGGTCCAGTAGTTTCAAGTTTATCGATAACAAAATCGAAAAAAAAGTTGCTTATATATATATATATATATATATATATATATATATATATAAGTACAGAAAACCAACACCAATTTAAAGATTTTTAATGTGGTGTAACAAACATATTTTTGGGTGCTAAAATCGCAAACGCTGGTTAAATCTTGTGACAGATCAAATTATTGTGCTTCGGAATTTTATATCTAATACAGATAAAAAATTTCACGATTAGTAACCATTTTAATCGTTTACTAATATCAAATAAAATATGTTATTTACCAAGATTATATTAGATACGTTTTATCTTCTCAAGGTCATCGCACGAAGGAGGATTGGACGCAGACGCGCGGATGATATCCACCATCTTCCATGATAGGATAACCTTAGGGCAGCAGGTCCGGGGCCTGTTGTCCGATAGAGAGGTCCCACAAGAACGCTGGTGACGTGCCAGGTGCTACGAGCACGCTACCTTCGGAACTATGAGTCGGTGCCACGACATCGAGCTGGACCCATTTAGTTTTAAGGACAACGTTGCTGATGGGGCTGTGGCAGCGTGCCACTAACGATCCTATGGCCTCGTCATTAAACGATTTTGGAGCACCGTAACGTTTTAGCCGATAGGGTTATAACTCGCAATGTCTTTTCCCCGTGATGTTATGGGTATCCAAGAGGATTTCCTGACGATAAAAAAGAAGGTGACTTGTTTTTAAAAAAAAAAGCACCCAGAATTAAAAAAAAAGCACCCGGGTAAGACTGCGAGGAGCAGCTAGTTCAAAATCATAAGCAATAAAAATAAAGTTTGCTTCAATATAATGAACATCCATTACAATGATTACTCAGCAAATCTTTGATGATATCTTTTACGACACAGAAAAATAACAAAACATAAATCTTGCGTTTATATCAAACGTTCGCATCAATCAACAAAATTTATTTCTCAGCATCAAATTTTAGAAGTTAGCATTGACTAAAAAAAGTTCGTAGTGTTAGTTTTTTCTACTAAAGCAAATAACTGATATCTGAAATGAGAATTGCGTAGATTTTCTCGTTTACATACAGTTCTACTAATTAACTACAAATACAGAATGGCGAAGTAACTTATGAAGGTATATAGGTATTTAAAGTAGAAAATTAAATGTCTAATAAAAGAAAAGCCTTATTTCATTTTAAATTTCAATTAATTCTCCGAGAACTATGCGAGAAACTCTACAGGACACAGCTACTATTTTTATTTATTAACAAAACCGTTGTTGAATTATAGTTTTGTATAAAATAGGATTATTTATTACTTCAGGCATAATTTTGGATTACTTTTAATTCTTTTTTCTGTGGAATATTAAAATGAAAAGTTATGACATTTAGAGCGGGATTTTAGAAGTTATTTATTAGAATTATTACCATTAAATACATTCATGTATAAATATACATAATACATATGCATATATATGTGTCCACGGGTAGCAGACGGACCAAATTATATTATTTATAAAAGCTAAACTAAGTGCTTAACTTACTAAGCAATCTAGGCTAAATATAAACGGTGATATCTACATTGAATATAGGATTTTATCTTCTTTGTATTGGCCTTTTATGAAGTTTCTCAAGCCCCAAGCGTGAAAGGCAACCCGCGATAATGATAGATGGCCCGACTTTCTTATGGTAATATTAGCATGATAAATAACGTGTCTTTATGAATAGGAGAGCTTTTTATGTAGAATTTGTATTACTCTAACTTCATGACATGTGCCGTTATCTCTTTACACAGCCTCCGAATATTTGATTTATTCTCTGTAAGTATAACTTTTGTTATATAAATAGAACAGGTTAAAATTGTATATATATTATTTTTTTACTAAAACGGCTTGGTATACAACACACGTCATCTAATTTAGCATTTTTGTTGCTTTTGATATTTTTTTACGCTGGGAAATTTACTCACCCTAATACAACAGTAATCGGTTGGGAGTATCAGACTCACTAGAAACTAGAATATCCACTAAAACCTAGCGAAACCCTCATGATCTGTTAGTGTGGGGCCAGAGGCTCACCGAAAAACATTCTACTCTGACTTCCCGGATTCATTTGTTTCCGGCGGCGAGAAGTGGCATCCGCAGTGTCCTCCCTCTCCCTCCCTAGTATCTCCTTCTGCAAAATGATCGACTCGCAGAAAGAGGTTCGTATTGCTGATGATATAGTCCATGTTGGTCTAACGATGCGAGTATTTGCTTTCACTGGCAATATATCTGATTTCGATTCCCTGAAGGGCAAATTCGGAAATATTTATATTTGTTTAGGTCAGGACTGATGGGAGGCTTCAGCTGTAGATAACTACTGTCCAACGGTTCGTCTTTGCTGTTACGGTGGTAACCATAATTATAAAATAAGCACATGATTAAGCAAAGCATTGTTAACAAACAGTTAACAATACTTTGCTTAATTATTGCTTTAATTATTTATAAAAGTCAAGTTTACAACCGTCAGACTTAATCACAAGCAGAAGCCTATAGGCTATAAATTAATATTAAATGAAAAGAGCCCCGAGGGAATAAATAAATGCAGAATTAACATTGTTCTCAGACTCCTTTTAGGTAAATTTATTCTCGCAACCATTACTGACTACGATCCATATCCAAGAGCGTGCTAATGGTTATGAATAAAAATTTATCGCCTACAAAATGACCTCTTATACTGTTAAGCTCTATCTCAATTAAAACGTAATTACGCCTATGATTTGTGGATATAAAAGACACAAACTCTAACTCATTCTACTATAGCTCCTCAAGCACTAATACATCGTTCATTATTATAATAAATATTGGTTATATAATAAATCAGTAAAATATTAACTTTACCATCTAAGATAGAATTTTATTGGATATAAGGTAAGTAGGAGCCCATTGACGTCCCACTCCTGGGCACAGGCCTCCTCACTCATAGGAGTGAGGGTTTTTAGAGCATAGACCCACCACGCTGATCCCGTGCGGATTGGCAGGCATAGTACACAAGTGCACTCTCTATTCCTTCACTCTCATAGTTCGATGTGAGGGGAGAGATCAGGCGCAGGACCGACGGCTTAACGTGCTCTCCGAGGCACGGGGGTAGATCACACCACCAACTTCTCAACTTCGGGTGAATATTAGGAAAATCTTAATAGAAAACTCAATATCGATTTCGATTAGGCCGACCCGCGACTCGAACCCAGGACCTCATGTCTGTAGTCGAACACGCTAACCACTAGACCAATGAGGCAGTCAATCAAGGCGTTGGATATAATATTGTATAACCCTGTTCGGATTTTTTACGAGCAATAGGCATGTGCTACGATTTTATCTCACGTGAAGCTGAGTGAGGACCGTGCTTGTCTAACAGATGCCTATTCACCTCGATTTTAGTAATACCCAAATTATTTATATACATATAGGTTGTATGCAAAATTATGGAATGTCAATCACAGTGCCTGCAGTTACTATAGAAAATACGATACAAGAATAAGGTACGATACATAGACAACGTTTTTTCGATGTTGTAGGCTTGCCATTTTCCGATAGAGTTTCGCGTCGCCTGTGACAATGTATCTTTATTCGATATCTATTAATAAATTATAATAAAAAAAGGTTTTTGGTAACAGAAGCGTTACACGTAATAGGCAAATTACCTGCACAAGGAGGGTGTCATTTATGAAGTTGATAGCTGCACGCAACAATTTATTTACATAGTCAATGCTCCATTTTCGAGCGAGAACTGTATCAATTTCGAGTATTCTAGTTCTCATTGTATACAAGTTTTATTAAAGGAAACGTTTTCAGTTAAATCTTTCACCTTTTTAGATTTTATACAAAAATTTATTTTAAAATATGATGATACACTACTTTTCAACGAAATAGGCATAAAGAAAGAGTATTGCAAAAAAACATAAAAGTCAATTCCTACATCATTATGCACAAACTTCTTAGTCGTTACAAAGGAAGAGAAATTTAAACCTGAGTCTTTTTTATTATTTATTAATATTCATACACATTAACATAAAACAAACAAATGTATATATATAATCGCATATATACCTATAAATAGATATTTTTTTGCTGATACAGAAGTTGTAATACAATTTATTTTTGTCCTTAATTTTAAACCACGCTACATATTATACTCATTAATTACTATGTTGAGTTTACAATTTGTGCAATAAATTTAAACTTAAACCCTTCAATAGATGGCGCTGTAGAATGTTAGCAAAATAAATTTCATTAAAGAATTAATATTGACAGGCGATGAATAAAAAAGTGTTTTATTAAGGATTAAAAATTTGAACAAGGTATACGTGTACGCAGCAAAAATGTAAACCCTTTCATCTATGAGTGAGGAGGTCTGCGCTCAGCTGTGGGACGTTAATAGGCTGCTAGTGACCTTTTCATGAGCTAGCAGTAAAAATTTAATTATTAGTACTACTCCCCAGATTACATAAATTGATCGAAACTTACGATGTTTGGTAAAAATATTGTTATAATACGTATATTAATATACAATGCTTTCATGTAAATGTTTTGGAGAAGCTGACTTGAAATGCACTGTACGAGTATATGTTCAAAGTACAACTGCGAAGCTATAGAAACGTTTCGTTTATGCAATGAATTATCGTTTGCAGCATATTAACCCATAAAAACTCTTTGTGTCAGAAAAGAGAAGCATTGTAGGACATAAACATGGACACGAAAGTGACCCCTCATATTTCAAATTACTGTTGCTCGTCAATCAACGTACTCTGCAGAGAGCAATCGTTTGTGATTTACTACGTTTTAGAAATCCTAATGAACCTCAAGGTATATCATTGGACCTCATTCATTTTACTTTTGTTTCTTTATAATAACCGCATAATTATTAAATTCTATATAATATTATTGTAAACTCATTATAATCTTGATGGAGCCACAATATCCCATTGTATAGATATGTGGATTTTTGATAAACTGAAGCTATATACATAATTGTGATTTAAACTTTTAATTCATTCGGCTTCTGGTAAAGGAAATCATCATTAGAAAGCTGGGCTAATCAAATCAAATCTGCCTGTGCTCAGGAGTAGTTACATTGGTTATTTTGTTAGAATATGTATTAATAATTTTGAGTTCAATAATGCCCTGTGCATTTTTAAAGAAACAGAAAGAGTTGAAGGTCTACAAAATCGTTTGTGTTACGCAATGTAAAGTTATATTTTGAATATTTAATTTTCAAAGTTATGCTTGAAATTTATACATATAAATGAAGGTATATTAACATTTGATCATTTTAAATGGCAGAGTTTAGCGTATGTCTGCTATAGTATAAAACAAATGCTGACTGGTCGCTCTCCGCAGTGGGGCTGTGACAGAACAGTGTTCGCTTATCTTAATTGCTTCTACAGATAGGGTCAAACCTCGATTCTATCTACGTCGACTCGTTTTGTACAATTGCGCTTTAAAGCTACATTCATTTTAAAAGCACCGTAATATTTAAGAATAGATAGGTACTTTAATTGCACGAACAAATCTCATTAATAAGAAGCTTTAGCATGTACTTTATGGGATGTGAGCCCGCTACGCTACTTCTATATAGAATACAAATGTGAAACCGCTTATGATATATGTTGCCGCGATATTTTACTTTATAAGAAAGTTAGACATGAATATTTTTTAAAATGTCAAAGGAAAATAAGCCAATCATATCAAATAATTATTCTTCACTCTTATAATGTCAAATTATTATTATAAATACCTTCTTATATTGCGAGTTCAAATTTTATTATAATTTATTAGGTCTATGGCATCCAATTTCAACAATTTGTCCTGAAATTAAAAATCTATATCGGGATATATTACTTAGATAATATTCCTATTGAAAATATTAAAAAGGAATGTGAAACTTCACATTCGTGCTCGAGAGATTTCTCGTAACTGATTGTTTCGTACTATCATAAATGCGATTGAAATATACGAATCAGTTTCTAGAGAAAACAACGAAATACTTGCGATAAAGTTGAATAGGAAACGTGGATTTTACTCTAATTTTTCCTCGAGGTTCCGTTAAGGCTTTGCCGCTTTAGATAAGGTAACATCAACTACATTTTAATGGTTAAACGATCTCCTGCTATAGGAACCAGCTTACGATTTGCTATGTCTTCTAGTGTGATTGTTTTGTAAATAATTTTGTTTCGATTGCACATTAATAACATCTCAAAAATATTAAAATTCTTTCATAACACAGTCATTTACATTGATACTTCAATTAAAGTATAATTTAACATTACTCTTTTATTACATTCTACAACATGCATGGAACATCTGAACAAAACGCTACAAGAAATCCCAAGTACTGATGTGTTCGTACAAAAGATAACACGCATTTATTATATTTCAATAATGGTAATCGGTAAAATGTAAGTTATTTTTTTAAGCTTGCTAAAAAATGAAAAACAAAGTATAATGAATACAATTTATTGGTACCATTGTTTGTAAAAGTAAAAAATAGTAATGGTTCAATGTATTTTGGTTTCGTTACTGATTTTAGAAATATAAAAATTCCACTAGAATATTCTGTAGTACAGACAAACCACGATTTGGTATTCGATTTTGCGTGTACATCCGATTACAGGCAATAGGCATGTTGGCTTTTCGGGATTTAAGCGGCTGAGCTGAAGATAAATATATGCCAATGCTGTAGGATTGTGTGACGCGGGTGAATAGCCCCTAAAATTATTGGAGAAGCAACAGAAACATATTGAACTAACCAATTTGCTTTTCTGAATATAATTGAATCTAACAAATCTGTTTATTATAAAACAAGTAGCATAAACAAATACACAGTTAATTCATATGCTATCACAAAAAAAAACCTTAAATCTTTTACGTGACCTTTCATTAGTTGGAGCAATATAATTATTCGAAATATATGCTTTAAGGCTATATCATCCACTATAAATATAAAAAAATGTATTTGAAGTTGTAGGGTTGAATAAAAAAAACATTTATTGAAAATTTCAACATATAAATAGGGAAACCATTGGAGGTCACATTGTCGTCAAATCTTCTATAATATAAAAACGAATCACAAAATGTGTTGGTAAGCACATAACTCAACAACGCCTGGGCCATTTTTGCCCATTCCTTTTTTTGAATGTTCATTGAAGTCCAAGGATGGTTCTTACGGCGAGAAAAGTTCGAATAATTGCAGGGAAAAACCCTAAAAACAGCCCGTTCCGTTTCTGTTTCCCATACGAACCTTTTCTAACTAAAATTCAAAAAGTCAATTTGACCTTTATTGCTATTAAATAAAGTTCATAACAAATTACATGTAGTCACTGTTGTCTAAGCAATGTAGGTGTGTTCCTAACGTCAAAGAATCAATCTGCACTTTATTACTGCTTCAGAACGTTCAAATTCAATTGAATAGTCACAAAAATTTAAAAGCTACTTGTAATATCATTTATAAAAACCTTCGTAAAACTGAAATCTGCCACATTCCAAATAGTTTGACAGAACGAAGTTTGTCGGGTCTGCTAGTAACTTATAAAAAAGATTTTGTTTTGTCTTCTTCTTTCTAACTACGTTAAGTAAGTAAGTAGCAGCCCATTAACGTCCCACTGCTGGGTACAGGCCTCCTCACTCCTAGGAGCGAGGGTTAGAGCATAGACCTACCACGCTGCTCCACTGCGGATTGGNAGTCTAACTACGTTACAATTATGTAATTCAACCAAATATTATACCATAGTTCTTTAAAAAAAAAGTATTATAACGAAAGTGTTGCCTGTCGACGACGTCCTGACGCAGTAACTTTATCTCAATTAAAACAATATTATCCAGTGAATTGGCGAGCGCCATGTGGTTTGAACTGCTTTCATAAATATACTAGAGAGAGCCAAAGGTTCGATAACTTCGTAGTGTCAATTTAAAAATTTTATCGTTCATTGGCAATAATTTTTTTCACTGCCTATTATAAGTAACAGATATCTTGTTCAAATTTTCAATCGGTAATAAAATACTTTTGTAGTCAGACATTCAATTTAAAAACTTTTTAAAATATGATGTGTTTTCAAATGTTAATACATTAATTAAATTGATTATATGAAAAATTAGACACCGCGATCTATTGAAAGATCACGTAAAACATTTGTCGGATTCTTTCTTTGTAATGTTTTTAAGATGTTCGCGAAAAATTATACATTGCCATCTATTGAAAGCTCACGTAAATTGTTTACAGCTTTCTTTTTTGTAATAAGCATAAGAACTTCGTGCTACATGACGCAGGAATTGATATTTTTATATTAATTTCGTTATATGTACCGAATGTTATTTAAAAGAGCGTGCGTATAAAGTACACATGTCTGAAGTGAAACCTCTTTGATAAACTAATTTTTTAATCATGTTTCGTCGTCGTCGCTTCAACCGATGGACGTCCGTTGCTGGACAGACATAGGTCTCACTTAATCACATCCAAAAGACCCAATCTTGCGCCTGGCTGGCTCCAGCGGCTACCGGCGACCCTCCTTATATCGTCGGTCCACCTTGTGGGGGGTGTCCCTACACTGCGTCGCCCGGTGCGGAGTCGCCATTCCAGCACCTTCGGGCCCCAACGTCCATCGGTTCGTTGGACTATGTGCCCCGCCCATTGCCACTTCAGGTTTGCGATTCGTAGGGCTATGTTGGTGACATTGGTTCTACTACGGATCTCTTCATTTCTGATTCGATCATGTAGAAAAACTCCGAGCATAGCCCTCTCCATCGCACGCTGAGTGACTCTGAGCTTCCGCAAGAGGCCTATAGTCAGCGACCACTTCTGAGAACCGTAGGTTCGAAGACTTTGGTCTTCAGGCACTGAGGGATATAGGACGAAAATATCTGGCCTAGTTTCCCCAACGGAGTTGGATTCGGCGGTTGACCTCCTTGTCGAAATTGGACCCACCTAGCTGGTCTATTAGTCTCAGGTATGTGTACTCGTTCACAATTTCGAATTTTCAAATGACTGGGTGTAGCAGTACATGGATATTTGACATAATTTTCGTTTTATCCATATTCATTTTCAGGCCCACCTGTTGAGAAACTCTGCTGAGGTCATCGAGCATTGTATTGAGATCTTCGAGAGTCTTTGCCATAATGACTACGTCATCGGCAAACCGTAGATGAGTGATGTACTCGCCGTTGATGTTGATGCCCAGTCCGTTGCACTCCAAAAGCTTAAAAAAGGCCTTCCAGCGCCGCAGTAAAGAGCTTCGGGGAGATACCATCTCCCTATCGCACTACACGCAATCATGTTTATATTTATACAAATCTAAAACTTTAGATTTCCGAGATTTAGAAGGAGAGAAAAAGAAGGATATGTTAGGAATTTAATTGTCATTAAAATATTAACAGTGTCCAAACTTAATACAAATAATTTATTGAAATCTCAAATGACGAATTGTAAATAAAAATCCCACTTGCTTTTTTACCAATATCACAATTTATTAATTAAATATTTATTTTTGAATTTAAAATTTAGAAAACAGAATTTATGAAATATTTTTATTTTATGTTTAATAAAAATAGTATAATTACATTTTTAAATGACGAGTGGCATATGAAAATGCCACATTGAAATTGTAAATATTAAAACTACCTTTAATCGAACTATTGTCAAAACGCTGTACATCTAGGTGACGCTAAACACGCGTTTCATCCGTAAAAAAATTATCCTAGCCTAAAGAAGTTTCACTTCAAAAAATTGTAGTGTACAATAAAAGGTATTTTTGTAACAGATTTCAAGCTAAAATCTGAACAGGTGATAAAACTTAACTGTAATTGTTGAAATTGGTTAAAAATATGTCTGTGTTGTTACAAAACCATACCAACAATACTCTAACAATGCTATTAATTTAGTCACAGTGTTATTGTATGAGAACGTAATACCTTATAGTATTTTAACAAAGCTTGTTACGGTAAGGAAAACTTTATTCACCTTTTTTTACTCCTCGATCACCGTAATAGTGTATGATTACGCTTAAGTACTGCGGGAGCGACAATGCGTCGCCATGTTACAAAAAAACACATTCTTTTCAAGATTCTGTATATTTTAGTTCGTAAATAAAGTTATCAAGAGATCTTTTATAGCAAGATAAATATGTTATCGGTGTATAGAAATGTCTTGGATCCCCAGGTATATGAGACTAGATGAACCCGCGGTTTCATCTGCGTGGAATGATTTTTGGGTAACATTTTCATTAATTGAGGCATATTGTTTTACCAATACGCAACAGCTGAGCTAAACTCCTTTTCAAATTCTATTTTAATTTTTATTTTCGCTTACATGTATTCTGCTGTGCAATTTGAATAAACGTTTCTTTCTTCCTTTCCTCTTTTTTTTTTAATAAGAAACATACATATTATACCTGGGATATATTGCTGGTAAACTATCGTAAAATCCGTTCTTACTCGGCATAAGAAAAATTCTTACAAAATTTCAAGTCTCTATGCCTTATGCTTTCAGAGATGTCATGCTGAGTCAATAGTTAACACTCCCGCAACCCTCCTTGCGGGTGGAATTTAGCAAAATCCGTTCAATAGATAAGAGATGTATCAATTGACTCATTACGATATCTCTGGAACCATAAGGCGTAGAGACTTGAAATTTGTTAGGAATGTTCCTTTTCCCGAGTAGGGAACATTCCTAATGGCCGCGGGTTCAGCTAGTATATATATTTATATTTATATATATATATATATATATATATATATATAAAACGTAAAAACCTTTATCGTGTTGCCCAATTCATAAATACTATTTTATAAGACTAAATTATCTTTATAAAATTTCTGTTACATCTAAACTAATATTATAAAAAGGAAACATTTGTATTTTTGTATGTAAGTATGTATGTTTGTAACGTTTTCGCGCAAAAAGTACTGCACTGATTTCAATATTTTTTTTGCTATTAGAAAGCTGCATTCTCACTGAGCAACGTAGGTTATTTAACTTTCTCAAAGAATAATAGGGATCCCTAAGAAAAATGCCTTATTGTAACCCAATAAGGCATTTTTATGAAAAAAAATATCTGTTATCATGTGCGCTTCGGAAACTATTGATGATAGAACAAAAAAATGTTTAACAATATTATAGAACGTATTTATATCTTCAAAAAAGTCTGCGATACCCTATGTCCCACTACTATAGCTATACTACTTTTTTAGATTTTGAATGTATATAAAAGTGCCGGCAATAATCTAAGCCGATTTATTATTCACACCTCTGTATTAATCCTTGTCCTATTAGATGATATTTTTTTAAAGGACATTTCAATAGCTGTAAAACACTTTTAAAATTATTAGGATTCCAAAGATAGCGAATTGAAAAAATAATCCAATAGATAACAAAAAGTTATAAACAGCGAAATACAAATGAATATTCAGTAAATAATAATTTAAATACGTCAGTATATAAACAACAAATAGCAAGAAGTTATTAAATAGAAAGTTACCTTCAAAACCTTTTATGGCAGCTATCAATGGATGGCGCTGTACAATTGCAAACTGGATAATTCTCACGCACATATACACACACTGATAAATACGCTCGCACGGAGTCACACACACACGCACACACTCATACACGTACTCAGTCACACAAAGCGAAACTGAAGGTCTACGGACCCTACGTCCGCTCCAGACTCAAGTATGCGGCCCCTTCCTGATACTCTTTCTACTCAGGGTACCAAAGGCGAAGGCTGGAGATCCAGCACAACAAGAGCCTACGTATAATAGTAGGAGCTCCGAGGTACGTCAGGTATGACTAAATACACCACGACATCAGGATGTCCATCGTGGAAGTGTTTGTCCACCTGCTGGCAAGGAGGATGTTCCACCTAGCTGATAACTCGACGCACACCTCCATGGGATTGCCAGCCACCACCCTAGAGTGGCAAACACTTACCTCGTTAGCTTCTGCTGTAACTACCATTCGACGTGGGTGATGACGGTTCAGACGACGCGCCGTCAGTGGCTACACCCGGATTGACTTCAATGGACTAGACCTGGATGGGCCCACTGGCGTCGCCGGCGGGAACCAGCCCATTTGACACTACGGGAAAAAATAAATTACCGACCATCCGCGCGATGCTCGAGGCTTAGCTCGGGTAATGGGACAAAAGCCCCGATGATCGTAATCCTCAATGCAAGTTGAGACCTACCCCAGAGACAAACTCACACACACAGGTACGCACCATTCCATATACGAGTACACGTACCATTTTAGAACAATTAAACTAATGTTGTTTAAGTTAAGATTTGTAAGTTTACTTCTTCTTGGGCTACTCTTAAAATGTAAATGACATGGTGGAGCGGGTTCTTCTGTCACGAGCATTTACATGCTTATTTGAAGGGCCCTACCATGGACACAGTATTGTAAAACCCAAAAAATATATTCGCACTTAAGTGTATTAAAAATTTAAATAAGAAATGCATACAATACATTGATGCAGTATGAACTAATAGTAGTAATAAAAAATAGGATTCAAGTGAAAATAAATTTTATTTCTAAATGTACAGTAGCCATAAAAAGGTTAAGATGAATGTATAAATGGAGGCCTCGTTTAGAAAAGGTCACGCTAAAATCCAGCGTACCATAAATTTTCAGTAACGAAACCCAGTACAGACAATAATAATAGCAAATCATCTTCGTCATCGCTTCTGTTCAAGTTTCAGCAGCAACGTCAAATCTGCGCTTATATTATAATTTAGCTATGCTATTTTGTAAACAACTTAAAATACTTATTCTATAAAGATAGTGCCCGTGAGTTTGTGTTCGTAGAATTAGTAGTCTCTGAGGTATTTCAATATAATCTTTTTTTAGAGGATATTGGTGTGGGCCATAAATGTTATGTGGATATAGACGAGGGCCATAAATGTTATGAGAATATTGTTGTGGCCATAAACGTTATAAGGAAATATGTGCGGGCCACAATTGTTATAAGGATATAGATAAGGGCTACGATTGTTATGAGGTTATTGGTGTGAGCCACAATTGTTATGAGGATATAGATGCGGGCCATAAGTGTTATGAGGATATTGGTGTGGGCCATAAATATTTGAAAGGTAGAGTTGCGGGCTACAAAAGTTGCGATGATATTGGTGCGGACCACATTTTTTACTTAACTATGTTACTCCACCGTTCTGGATAACAGAGCACTTGCGGCCCACGGGCCTCTGGTTCCGACCCCTGCTTTATTCCATCAATCCCCCATTTTTTTTATGCTATACGACTTTGCACGGGTCAGCTAGTACATTGATTTTGCCGACGGCATTTTGGTGTTATGGTGCGATTGCTCGTTTTGATAATTGGCAAAAGAAATTTATGAAAGTGCATTTTCAAATTTTTTTTATTTAATATTCATATACCATCCAGATATTTTGATGTGCAACTGTTTTTGTTTATTGTAGTCTTTACTGGACAATTTGTAGTTACTGTTTACGTGAGTATAAATAAATAAATAAATGAGTAAATAAACGAAGTAGATCATTAAGTAGTTCAACACAAATAAAAATTATCAACCGTAATTATTAAATGCATTTTATGAGCTGTGTCTATAAAATTAAAACTCTATCATGCTTTCATGAAATATATTGCTTTAATAGAAGGTTCAATAACCGTAAATGAAAAAAGATAGCATCCCAGTTAAAAAGTCATAAGAGAAAAAGCGTCAAATGAAGAAATCCCAAAATTTAAATACAAAAGTAGACTATAAACTTCATGCGACTATCGCAGAAAATTAGTTTATTAAAGATACACACATAGCATCACACCTCATTCCCTTCGGGGTAGGCAGAGACCACGTCCTTCCACTTGCCACGATCCTTGCATATCTCCTTCGCTTCTTTCATTATCATTAAACCTTTCATACAAGTTCGTCGGTTTAGAGTACTCTACTTGACCTGGCCCTTATTTAAAATGTCCTGGATTTGGTCCAGGAACGTTCGCGTTGGTCTTTGACCAATTTTTCCGTTCACTCATGACTCATAAATCATTTTAGTCAGTCCCCTTTCATTCATTCTCTATACAAGCCCAAACCATCTAAGTATACCCTTCTCAATTTTAGTCACTACATCTTCTTTTATACCACAACATTCTCTTATCACACTATTTCTTACTCTATCACTCAGTTTTAATCCACTCATGCTTCTCAACGCTCTCATCTCTACCGCATTTATTTTACTTATGTGATTCTTCTGCCTTACCCAACTTTCACTACCATGCGTAAGTGTTGGCACCAACACTTCTGCATGCACAGCCAGTCTGGCCATTTGAGAATATAAAAATAAAATATGACATTCATTAAAATTGCCATTTTATATCCCTTCCTATATGATTTATGATTTAGAAGATTTATGTATAATTAATAAACGTATGCATATTTCTTAACACAAAAAATACCAAAACTGAACGGAGTACAATATGTGTACTTTGTACACACGCATTTAAAATAAATCAATAATAGTTATACTGTGGCTCGTTATATCAAGGTTAAACGGTATTGTGTCTATTAATCCAAACCTATTACAAAACATATAAATTAAAATTGAAGTTACATATAAACTGGAGCAATTAGGACGTTACAGTATTTATGTTTGCAGCACTTAAGCTTCAAAGTAAGCGTTGAAATTTGCTAAATACGCAAAGTAATAACCTAAATTTGGTGATGTTCTTCATGAAGCATATTTTTTCCCCGTTGAATATTTTAGCAGTCTCCATAATGGCTCGTGATTACATTTAAGTGCCTCGGGTTGAAAGTGACAATATGCTGCCACGTTAAAAGATAAAAATCACCTGCAACCATGTTGATTAATGTTTGTAAAATTCTTTTACAATTTAAATCTGCATAATGTAAAAAAAAGGATTTTTTACTTAAACGCTTGGCAGTGGTTTCACGTGGTAAGTGATGAAACAGTCTAAGATAAAAACGCAATAACTTATTGAGTGATAAATAATTAATGCCTTTTAATGTTTTTGCGTGTATTTTGTTAGTGAAAACAGAAAATGATGAAAATGTTATAATAATTAATAATTTCTTAAGTATAAAGACGTAAAAATTTAACATAAAATAATAAGATATTTAGAGTAAATGAAGACTATTTTATATAGGGATGTACCAAAACACTCTCTAATAGCCACTGATAGATTTTTCTATTGAAAAGGTTGGCATTATAATATTTAAGTTACAAAAGAGATACGAGAATTACACGTAGATAAAGTCATAGACTAACTTTCGTAGAAAATTTCGACTCAATATTTTGTAATGTACAAGTGACTTTGACAATATTTAAAAATGTGTATTTCAATATTAAATTCAAAGGCATAACACGCGGAGATAGTATTTTCGACATGCTTTGAAAATTTGACAACGATGAAGTGAAGTGAAATTCACTCGTACGTCGCACATAGAAAATTGACGATGAATTTTACAGTGACTAGTTACGAGCTTGTGTGGAATGAGCTATTTCATAATTTTCTTGTTTTCCAAACGAAAGTTATAATTTCTTCACTTACAGTTTAGTAATATTTCTGTATAGTAACCAACATCAATTGTATCAAGTGCTTCATTTCATTAAACTTGTGCACTTATAGTCACCCGTGCCTCGGAGAGCATGTTAAGCCGACGGTCCTGCGCCTAATCTCTCTCCGATCGTGTCGGAACTCCGTCAAATCGGACTACGAGAGTGAAGAAATAGAGAGTTCGTTTATGTATATGTCTGCCAACAGGCAGTGGGGCAGAGGGGTGGATCTAAGCTCTAATAACCCTCTCTTCTATCAGCGAGGAGGCATGTGCCCAGCAGTGGGCCGTTAATAGGCTGCTACTTATTTACATCAAGCATGCTAAGACTCTCATAAACCATTCTATGTTATTTGGCACACATATAGTGAAGCTAATGATAAATAAAAGAATGAAGCTCGGAATACAAGGTTGAATACTTGGTCCTTCATTATACCTCACATATAAAATTGATTTTCTAAGATGATAGTAAAGAAATATAATTGAAGAAACGTCAAAAACACCCTATTTGTCCTAAATATATGCTCACTTACCAATATACATAACAAAAACATGAGTTATGTTACTCCACCAACCACGATTCAAAATACCAATAGAAAAGAAAATGACACCGATTTAAAAGGGCTTACTATCAAAAAACTTAAAAATACATATAACAAAATATTATAGAATTTAAAATTGAAAAATATAAGTACAAATTTTTTAGTCTTAAATTTAGGATTTTATTTTTAAGTGTGTTTTTTCTAAGTAATCTTTTTTTTACTTAACATTATATTGTAAATACTATTAAAAATTTAATCAATTTTAATAAAAACTAAAATAATATAGCCGCACTAAAATTTTAAAATACCACTCGAACTAATCCTATTTAATTAAATAAAATAAGTAAATCATTTTTATATACCATTCCATTGATTTATTCGTTATCAGACTTCCCAGTTAATAGTAAAATTAATCTACTACACACATTTCGGAAGGACGTATCAGCTACACTACCTCATGATATATAAAATCTAATTTGTTTTATTTTATATATGTTTTTCTTCATCAGGTATTTTTAATTATTTGAATTAGTTTTGCAGTGCATGATATAACTGTATATAAATATGTGTAAAGTAATAACCTATAGCTTACTTTTATTTGTTGTTTTAACGCATAGTTTGCGTGTTAGTAAGTAAATGAAACTCGTTATGATCATTTAGACTACATTCGCCTTTTGGTAATCGTAAATCATAATTAAAAATAAAATATCCGTTTAGGTTTTTTCAATAATACATCAAACTTTGTATATTTTCCCATCATCTTTTGTTTATACACGTTAACTATAACTTTGTCGATATTACCAAACTTGCAAAAGTTCCTTCGCATAAATTTACCCTTTGGCTAGCCACATGAAAAATCCAACCCGCTGACTTTTAATGCAATAAATCCGAAAGGCAATACACAACTAGATTATATGGTAAACATTTTTGAAACAATATATAGTTAGTTTTATAACAATCTATTTTAATGTTATGTCATCAGTTAAGAAAAATGTCAGAAAAATCCTTTCACGGTAGAATAAATGTATTATTAGCGTTATAAAATAAAATAAAATGGTAATTAATGACCAATTTTGGTCTCCGAATGGTGGTAAGTAAAGTTGTTTCGACTCTCTTAAAACACCCTGGTAGGACTTTTTGTAGGATTGTTAGGACCGTAAATTTGAAGTCTCGTTAACTAAGAACCACGCCCTTTCTTGAAACAAAGATCTTTACTTAATCTAGTTAAATAATACTTTAAAGTACTAAATTACTCCATATTTTATGGCGTAACAAACTTTACAGAAAATATTATAATGAAATAACATTTACGCTCTTACGCCTTATATTATCTAAAAACCATATTCATAAAAGCTACAATATAGAATTTGGAGATGTTGATATCTCCATGTACTGTAGGCTTATAAAGAGGTTATTGGTAAAAATATAAACTCTAAGAAGACGAAGGCTAACATTGTGCAGGAATACACATATATATATATATGTGTGTGTGTGTGTGTGTGTGTGTGTGTGTGTGTGTGTGTGTGTGTGTGTGTGTGTGTGTGTGTGTGTGTGTGTGTGTATACGCCGGATTAAAAGGGCCGGGGGGCGGACATTAGAAGGAAACAGATTATAAGAGAAGGAATATGTAAATTACTTAATTAATCTGAAATGTTAGAAATGCTATATGACAAGGGCAGAAGTCTGATGAATTTATTATAGCAGTACTGGTTATCACCAAGTCAACGGTCCGGGCCCCGATGCAGTTATTAAGATTGCGTACCGAACCCGTGTTCTCGGTTCCTTTTATAGCACCTTTAGTGCAGGTGTCGGAGAATAAGAGAGACAGAGAAGCATAAAGCACAGGGGCGTAGGGTTCTCCCCCGACATCGTCTTAATTTCTTATTCTGCGGGCGTTCGTGGGTAATGTTGGTGCAGTCAAACACTTTATTAATTAACTCGGATTATAATGTTCAATCACTTAATGTTATATATATACTTACTGAGCCCGCAAACGTTGTTTTGCCATACAATTACTTTTATGCCTATTGGAAAATAGGGGTTGATGATAGAAAGGTAAAAATTTAGGGTTGTATGTATTTTTATTGTGTGTTGTATCACCAAAAAATAAAAAAATACAATGTCGCCAAAAATTTAAAAAAAAAATTTAAGGGTGAACAACCCTTATCACTTAGGGGTATGCAAAATAGATAGTAGCCGATTCTCAGACCTACTGAATACGTATATAAAATTTGGTACAAATCGGTAAATCCGTTTCGGAGGAGTATAGGTACGAAAACTGTGACATGAGAAGTTTATATATAAGATATATATATATATATATTTTAAGCAAATTGTTTCCATACTTCTTCTCCACTTAGTCTATATTATGTGTATATAAATTAAATCCGATCTGGCTTATGTATTAATAAAAGTTGTATTGTATACTTGTAACTAAGACGAAGCTGTGGATTTAGGAAATAAACAAAAATAAGTTATTAAGTTGTTACAAAAATAAATAGACCGGATATAATTGTACAGTAAGGTAAATATAAAAACTTGTAAAAGCAAGAAAGTGTTATAACAGAATGTACTGATAGGGGATTGAGCATATGTAAGGGACAGCAAAAAGGTTTTATGCCCAAAATAATGTCTCCCTAGAGCTCGCCTCTCATTAATTAGGACGAACAACTGTCTTAGTTGTTTTTGTGAGGACTGGCGTGACTGAAGGTACTATGAGGCGTTTTATTTTGCCTATATGTTTAATACTTTATTAAATAGCAGGTACAGATTATGGATTAATATTATTCAAATTATATAATACGGATCAGCACAAAGTATGAGCTTAATTTTAAAATATAAAAAGTAGATAGTTTAGATCATCGACGAAAAATATGTACGATATAACATAGAAACAAAACATTATTTATGAGACTTCCACAGTTTTTCACATAATAAATTTAATAAACAGATTCATTTTTCAGAAATGGTTTTGAATTCATATGAGAGAATAAAAAATTACTTTATTAACGGTTAAGATTAATAATTTGAACAATACATACAGGGAAATCCTGTGTAAGAAAATGTAAAATAAGCAAACGTTTATTGAAAGAGCAGTGTTGTATTTTCTATTTTTTGGAAAGATATGTGGTTGTTCCGTTTCGTATTAATTAAAATTAGTTTTGTGGTGCTGCTAAAATGAGCACCGGATTCTACTATCATATAGAATTAATTATCTAATAATATATATTAAAAAGCTCCATTGGCATGTTTTTGTGAGTTTTTGTGCCTATTCTATCAAGTATAATAATGAATTTATTAAATTTTCTTCTACTAAGAATTTTCGCTAAATGTGATGACAAAATGTAATTACATAATAACCTCTCCCGTTATAGATAATAAATTTACAAAACATCTTTATTTTGGAACATTAAGTTTAAACGAAATAAATGACTATAGGCGTAAGTGCTGACGTGTGTGTGTGTGTGTGTGTGTGTGTTGCGCATGTGATTGTGTGTGTGAGGGTGTACGTGAGTGTCGCTTAGCATGCCTGTATGTGTTTTTGTGAATTCAAGTGTATGTGTGTATTACTACGAAGATAATACAGCATACTTCATTATATAAATTATAATAATTTAATTTTATAAATTCTACCGAAATTCAATTTAAAAAAGTAAATGTACAAAGATATCAAATAGAACGTGAAAGATATCGTAATCATGTCTTAGGAACATTTGGTTCGATCGTGACATCCTTTACGTGCAAATACGACGTTTGTTAAATAAGTGTTTATTCTTATCACGTATATTTGTTTGAAATCTAAATAAGCACGTATTTGTTAAACGAATACTTTTGCTGATTTAAAGAATTGTATTGAATCTTTTTATTAAACCAAAATATCGGATTACTAATTATGGACTCCGGATAATAAGACACTTTATTTGTTTATAACTAATTAACATTATATAATTTATCGTATAAAGTAATTTAATATAAAGAGATTAAAAATAATTAAAAATAAAAACACGTGTGTGTATGTATGTAAGTGCGTAGATAGGTAAAGTTTCGATATTTTTCGTTGAATGAAATATTTGCCAGTGTTTTGCAACAGCACTTTGAAAAAAATACGCAGACACATTTGCTCTGGCGTCTTCTCTCATAGAAGAGAGGGATTTTATAGGATAAACCCACTAAGCAGCTTAACTACTGGTTAGGAGGCTATATATATCACGGGATCGCTCCTGAGATTTTCTCACGATGTCTTCTCATAAGTTGTATTAAGAAAACTTAGTGTCTAAAAACAAGGTTATCACGACACAATTTAGCATTAATTCATTTAAATAGTTTCTCAACTTTAGCCTTAACAGAGTGTTGATCCAAATTAAAAAATTCTAGAATACTTTTTGACATATTTGAGAGGTTAGCTTATTGTGAGTTTTCTTGATAGAAAGTGATGATATTGTCTAAGAAGAAAGCGCGCTGACTTGGCAAGAGGTTACAGAGGCTACACAACATCGCACCGGAATGCCATATTTTGCTTGGCGGTACGTATCCCTGGTAGTATAGTAACAAGCTATATATATACTTCATACGTATATATTACTTTGTAGCGCAAGTATGTACTTATTTGTACATTAATGTAAACGTCCTCTTATGTAAGTAACCAACACACAGGTATTCGTAGCATCTTTGTGTTTATTACGTAGTGTAAGTGTAACTTTTCTTTGTATTCCTCATATTCCAGACACAAACAAATTAAGAATTGTAATTTCCTAAATTTTCATTGCAGAGACCCGAAGCCAGAACCTCTGCTAGAGAAGAGAGTACTCGCACTGTTACACCAGGGACCAAACAGGAAAAAACATAATTATAGCAGAGGGAGTAAAAGGATTTCATGCCCAGATTAATCTGCACTCGGAAATCGCCCAACCCCCATTAATTAGGTCAACCGCCACTGCCTTGGTGGGTTTGTGGTGACAATTGACATATACCCAGGCTAAAATACAAAAAGGTAAAGTGGCTTTATATTGTTTAAACAAAACAAAGCCATTTTTGGATCAAAAGAAAACATTACTTTTTTGTTATAATAAGACACGAGTAAGTAAATTACAACTGGGTCAAAATATCAGCAAAATATATATTATTAACATCTTGCTATTTACCCTTTGATATATCTATATATATAAAAGAGATTTCCAGGTCTCTATTGACTCATTCACGATTTCTCTGGAACCATAAGGTACCATAAGGTAAATCAAGAGACTTGAAATTTGATAGGATAATTTCTTTTGACGAGTAGAGGTCAGCTAAGAACAGATTTTACGAAATTGCGCCCGCAAGGAGGATTGTGGGGGTGTTAACTATTAACTCATCACGATATCTCTGGAACCATAAGGCGTAAAGATTCGAAATTTGGTAGGAATATTGCTTTTGATGAGTAGACGTCAATTAAGAATGGATTTTACGAAATTGATTGAAATTTGGTACGGCGATAATCTAGAGCCTAAAAAAGGACTATAAGCTCTTTGCGGTAATACACAGAAAATAACTCATTGCCGTTTTTATATTTGTAAAGGAATTCACAATTAAATGAATGAAAATGCTACCTATTCAAACCAATGAAAAAAATATTCAACACGGCCGAAGTCGCGGCTTGTTTTAAATAAAGTACAATAGTTTACATATAAAAAGTACTAAGTCAATCCACATGAGGTAAAACAGTGGTTTCGTTTTTCAGAATATCAAAAATCCTTGGTATTATTATATAATATTCACATGTAGTAAATTTACTTTAAAGAAAATACCTGCGCTACCTGAATTAATCATTGCATTATTTTATTATATATTATGATAGCAATAATTTTTCCTTTGATTTATTTTTATTTAAAAAATATGTGCATTTTACATGTAATTTTATTTTCAGTTGTAAGCTTAAAAACCTTTTTTTAATTTAGCAATATTTTGGTTATGTACTTATAATATAAAAATACATAGTTTCCTATAAACTACACAAAATATGCGTTAAATGAAGAAGTATATGAAACGTTAAGAGTATCTTAGTAAAAACCTGTTTGATTTTATCTTTAACTAGCAAATACTTCGCGATTTCATCCACTCGTGGCAGTGGAAAGTCTAGTAAATTGGACCATATATTTATTTTTGTTAACAGAAAAGTTTTATTTCACTTAGTTTTTTATAACGTCCTTTCAGATTATTAGATACACATCTACATTCATAATTTAATCAATATATAGATTTAAATTATAACGAATAGATATGTAACTAATACATTTTTAAATACGTAATATCATTTACGTAGAAAAAAAATTCTCTACGGGTATATAATTCTTGAATTCAGGGAGGTAATGGCAAAATGTTTTAAATGGCTCTAGTAATTTTTAGCTTGACAAAAAGAAAAACCGTATAGGTATATCGATGGCTATTATTGGTATCCTTGGAATATGAGCTAACTCAACAGTCGCAATCCCAGTTTAGGGTATAAAGGTCGCTACAATTTTCTTTAGATTGACATTTTTGAATTTCTTATAACTTTTGATTGCAATGTCCGATTTCAATAAATTAAGGAGTTTTTTATAGGTATTGAAACGGTATTTATAATAAGGTAATACAGATGTATGAATTATAATGATTGTAATATCGCCAGCACTTTGTAAAAAACTAGTTATAGTGGCACAGCTACCGTAGTTGGACATATGATATTGTGGACTTTTTTGTATATATTAGTACCTTCTATAATTTTGTAGAACATTTTTTTGTTCTATAATCAATAGAATCCCTGAGGAACGCACGCGATGACATATTTTCTGTGACCAATTTTTAAACACCTTGGGCTCTTAATCCATTTTTCATAGGGTTCGTTATTTTTAGAGAAAGTAATATAGCCTATGTCGTTCAGTAAAAATGTAGTCTTCTAATGGTGTAAAAAAATTTGAAATCTGTCCAGTAGTTTTTGTGTGAAAAAGTTACAAACATACATACAAAAACACACATGTTTCCTGTTTATAATATTGGTTTAGAATAACAGGTAATTTTATTTGTAATAAAACTCAATAAAAGCGAAGGAAAATAGATCCAACAAATTTATAGTTAAAATTAAACTTGGTAAAGCTTTTGTACTGACTTCTATTACAGTGAAAGATATCAAGTGATATAATGGAAAGCGTCTGCTATTGATTATACCTATTTTCGGAATCACAGCCCCGGCTTGTAATGACTAGAGATTGAACTTGCTGGAACGTTTATTATTTTTATTTAACAACGTGTTATAAAAACAGCTTTAGTATTTGCGGTAATTTTATGACATGTACATTGAATAAATTGGGCGTGTTAGTTGCCATGCAAGGCGGAAATTTGAGCTTGCGTTGAATAACTTAATTTTTTTTTTGCCTTAAACAATAATGCAATAAAAGTGCTTCTCTAAGATATATATTCAAAAAAAACATTCTCACAGTAGCGTCGCAATATATATTGAATAAAATCTTATAAATCCGTGACAATATTCACTTGTACAGGAAAACAAGTGAGATACACAATTTTAATACAAAAAATAAAAACAAACTTCTAATTCTATATTTAAGAGTGAAAAAGGTTCAGAAATCATTTGTTGGGTTGAGCATAAGCTTTTTTAATAAGACACCCCAGTCAGCTTTAGATTTGCCTACAAGTTATTTTAAGAATTATGTCAAAAACATTCTTTTATATAAGGCATATTATCATGTGATTATTTAAATAATACAAATGTTTAGACTTCACTCCAGTAGCTCAGCAGTAGCTTGCAAAAGTAACATATTACACATTGTTGCATACAAAACTATCTTTGAAAATGCTACCGTTGAGTTTCTTGACGGTTTCTTCCCAGCGGAATCAATTTTCCGAAGCGGTGGTAGATTTGTTACCAACGGAAAGACTATTGACAGTCAAAAGTGCTTTTTTAGCCTACTTGAATAAATAATATTTTGATTTTGATTTGATTTTTTGACATCCTTTCAAAAAATAAATTTTAAAATAAATTTTGTAAAACGTTATATTTATTTACAATTATTGATCTACTGTTTATCTATTTTCTTTTACTTGTGTCCGTCAGGACATTATTTTATTATTGTTATTTGTATTTCTATCTACTAAATGGGTATGGAATAAAATTAAACACACCAACACTTGTTGCCTTTAAGGTTTTAATTTTTCTAAACGATTTTTATATTGTACATTATATAACAAAACTTTTATTCATTGAGGATAAATCATTTACCCATTTCTTCTTTTCCACCAAAAATTCTAGATTCGATTTCCAATAGAGCAAATTTAGAAAATCGTATTTTCTAATTTGCCTGAGTCTGGACTTGTGGGAGGCTTCGGTCGTTGCTAGTCAAAATCCTCATAGCAAAGATGTGCCGCCAAACAAGATATTGGCGTTCCGGTACGATGCTGTTTATAATCCCTAAGAGGTAAATTATCTTTTACTAGATTAGCATGAAACCGTCTTAAGGAGTATTAGCACTTATAATCCCTTCAGAACATAGTCAAGCGCTAAACAATAAAAAACTAACCCTCGGCAATCTGTGCCTTGAAGTTACATTATTTATTAGTTATGATCATATTATTAAGTGTTTGGTTACTTAGTGATGCGAACGAAGTCTTGTGCACCGGCTAGTGTGTCATATAATCTTTCGTTACATCTTGTCTGCCTCATTGGTCTACAGACATGAGGTCCTGGGTTTGAGTCCCGAGTCGGGCCAATTTAAAAATCGAGATTGAGTTTTCTATTAAGATTTTCGCAATATTGGCATTGGAAGTTGGCGGTGTTCCCCACCCCCGTGCCTCGGAGAGCACATTAGGCCGTCGGTCCTACACTTGATCTCTCTCCGGTCGTATCGGACTCCCGTCACATCGGACTATCAGAGTGTAGGAATATAGTGCACTTATGTCCTATGCCTGGCAATACGTAGTGGAGCAGTATGGAGGGTCTATGCTGTAAAAACCATCTCTCATTTGAATAAGAAGCCTGTGCCCAGCAGTGGGATATTAATGGGCTGCTACTTACCTTACATCTTAAAAATTCTGCAAAACTGTAGTATAAATAAAACTTGTAATAAAAACATGTATACGTCATCACACTCATACATCAACACTCTTAATTTATATTTATATTATAGTAACAAATATTTTATAATAATAGTAATACGACCATAAATGATAAAGTAACAAGAAATAAAATACAATGTTTGATAATACTTCTGAATAAATAAATAATTTGTAAAAACAAAATGCCCAAAGGGGATAAGTACAATATGTTTCATTTTACATATAGAATTACAAAAGAAACTACGTATCATTGGTAGGAATACGAATCTACAATGAATTACCACTTTCAGTAATTAACGGAAAATGTATATACATTAAAAAAAATTGTGGGATATGTGCGCGAGTTCTGTTTAGCCTCCCTACCCTTACATTCGTTTTTTTGCCTTCACAACATAGTCTTTGTTATTATTTATCTCTAAATACCTTGATATGGTGTCTTGCTTTGAGTTTTTTTTATATTGTCTGTTACTTTGTATATTTTATTGCACGTCAAGAAATAACAATTCAACATATTAACTTTCTAATAAATACATGTACAAAAGGCGGTCTTATCGCTAAATAGCGATTTCTTCCAAGCAACCTTTGGGTTTAAAAAGCAGTAAGTATCGAAACTGATGGGCAATGGCATAAACAAACATATTAATACACGTATAACACGAAACTATAAGAATGTACATAGCTTATATAATAATAAACTTACATTACAAAACACTACAATAATAAACTTACAAATATGCGACGCTGAACCAAATTGAAACTATATTTACAACTCTCACTTTAAGTGTATGCGTTCTTTGTCGAGAAAATAAAAGCCTTTAAACCGAAACCGAAATAGTAAAATAAATATAATATATAGATAAAAACACGACAAAATTGTATTTATTTCAAGTCTTATCTTAATAGAGTAATCACCGACTCTCATTTCCAAATTTAACCATTTACTATGTTATGGATGTCTGTACAACCAAAAACTGCCATTGTTCAGCATTAAACAGTTTTCTGGGCATTGTCAAAAATAAACGACAAAAAGTAGAAACATTTTTGTTACCCTTATCTCACTACCTGTTTTACAAATGGTTTTATAAAGGAGCTCATGAAAAACTGTTTAATATTTTCAAGCAAATAAACATCAAAATGGATTTTTATTTTATCAAAGAATTGTTAGCACGCACTGCGGAAGTCATTTTATACTTATTTTTTCACTCGACGCTGTTTATCAACAATAAAATCTATGTTCTATTTAATACAACATTCAGCTTTTTTATATAAGTAACTACTGTCGAAGAAATAATAATTAATGAGTTACATTAAATCGTATAACAAAGGTAAGCGGAAGTCTATTAACGTCCCACTGCTAGGCACAGGCCTACTCTTTTTCTTTTTTTCGCTGGGAAATGCTTTATGCACGTCGGATGAAGTCAAAACCTACATCCGGGAGTGTGGGACTCGCTGGTCGTACCAGGATACCCACTAAAACCCAGCGTAACCCTCCAGGTGTTGGGGTCCAGATGTCCACTGACGCATTCAGCTCTGGCGCCCCGGATGAACGCGACTTAAGGGTTTATTTTAGTTCAGGGAGAGCAGGCGAGCAAAATTGCGCCTTCTGGGACTCATCCTCCACCGGAGAGAGGGAGTTGCGTCTGCCATAACCTTTGCCTGTTTAGTGCCTCCTTCTGCAAGATGAAAGTCACACAACGTCAGTCCCCAAGTTTGACAATTTGCTACTGTGTGGTGCGCAGTTTCGACGTCCGCCCCACATATACGGCAAGCAGGCCTTTCTTCGCAGCCATCTGGTGCAGGTACTTATCACGCTGCTCCAATGACTGGCAGGCTACAGATATTCCAGAATTACTCCTGGGATACGCAGGTTTCCTTAGGATGTTTTCCTTTATCGAATGATATATAGGTGGAATGATAGATCGGAAAGAACAATCAAGTGTGTTAGTTTCATTTTTATAAAGAGAAACGTAATTGTGGCTGCCCAGGATTTAGGAATCTGTGATTTCTCTAAAGGAGAATCCACCCGTGTCATCATTAGGTCATCGTGATTTTTAATTGTACGTCAGTGTTGTATTACTAAATAGACCGATTCATTTATTGTAGGTTTTAGATGATTCGACAGCCTCGTTGGCGTAATATTGCGAATATTCTTTGCAAGAGGTTCCGGAGTCGATTTAGTGATACAAAAATTACGATATATGTATAAACCATCAAGAGGTTAATTACCTCTTACAATATTATTGCGCTTAGACTGTAACTTAACTTACCACCCGTAGAGATCATAGTCTAACATCCTGTCAGCATTAAATATGACTCAATAGACGTTTACACTTTTCGATGCAACCTATATCCTGTTTCGGATGGATTAAAAAATGATTGACTCCTAGTTCCATGAATAAAGTATTTGCCGATAGTCACTAGTGATTGGGAATGACACCGCTGGGAACAGCTTGTGATCATATAAAATTTTATATGCCGGTAGGTAAGTAAATTAACAATAAAGGTTTTTTGAACGTTTAAAAGTTTAATACATTTTCTTGCCATTTCAAACGATACAAATTCTGTAGAGAAAGATTGTAATGATTATAATACGAAATAGTTAGACGTGTCTCAAACTTTCGGAGTAATTTCATTCGCTCGTGGTGTCATTTACGTGCAAAGCCATCTTACATATTCTTATCACGTACGTGCAAACATATGTCCACGACTGTTCACAGATATGATGCATAATACGTTCTTACACAATGTGAATTTCAAAATATGAGTAAAAGTATTTCTTTCCTTAATGGCCCAATGACCAGACACGTGTATTCTTGTTAAGAGCCACGGATTCGTGAGCAGTCACCATTAAATTTTCTTTGTTAAACTTATGTGCTTAATTGTTGTTTAAAATTCATTATTTTGCTTTCAGTGAAGAATATTCGTGAGGAAACCGAAATGTCCCTGGAGCTATGCCGAGGACTGTATACTGAGTGAGTAGGCCTGTGCCAAGCAGTATGATATTGTTGACTAGTGTAACAAAAATGTTGGTTTCAAATTCTTCTTCAATGGCGAAAAGAGAATTCTGAAGATAACATCATCGAAATAATAATCATAATAGACATCGTTTCAAAATGTCTTTAATAATAATTCAATTTTAGGTATTGCAAAATTTTAATAGAATATTTTGGTTTCAATCACTTTCACGTGCTTGTAGTAAAATGCTTCGAAAACAAGTGAAACATACTTGTCGACCATAATTTAAAATAATCTATGTCTCCTAATCCTTTCTAATACAAAAACAATTTCGGAGCATACTCTACTTGTTCTGTTTTTTTTACTTATATATAAATATTTTGTATGTTAAAATGGCATATATATATATATTTGCTGCCTTGCTTTTTTTCTACTATAGATTTTTCAGAAATTTATTCAAATTAATGCTAAATTATTCCGTATTTAATAACTATTTATGGCTGATAGGTTGGCACTTGACTGTAGACTGACCTAATAATAAGTAAACATGAAAGCGAGCTAATCTGTTAAAAAGTAATTTATCTTTTATAATTTCTACACAGCACAGAGGCCGTCAAATATTAAAAAAAAAGGATTCTGTTAAACACATATTTATATTACATCTAGCAATGTTTTCAAATAATTATGAAAGGGTGAAACATAAGAACCGTAGCCTGCACACTCGAAAGAATTATTGGAACGTTGCCCGTAATAATTTACGAATCGCTGGGAACACAGAAAAGCATTTGTGAAACGAGCGATGTTCAAAACATCGTGAATTCAACCGTTGAAACAATGGTCGCACGTAAAGAAAAATAAGTTTCACGGTCCGTGAGAGCTCCGGAGCTGTTCGTGTGAGTTAGGGCTTATTGTGATGGAGACATGCGCGGTGTGTGGCCCTAAGAGAGACTTCGCATAGTGACGGCCGGCGTCACCGGGTACGCTCGCCGTAGTACCGTCCTGAGAGCATTCTCTAACACGTTGTTACTTACGTAAGTTGAACTGATACATTGAAAAGCAACCGCCAATTTCGGGACACACTTGCGAGCTTGGATTTTCCTCTTGTTTTACTCATATCAGTTTGCATAACAATATACAGCGCGCGTACATTTGTGGAGTGAGCAATCATAAGTGGGTGCTAGATCAGTGTTTGTTTGACGTTTGAGTGTTTAGTATAAAAGCACCGGTATTTCCAGCAATCTCTATGTAAGTTTTGCGTTTTAAAAATACAAATTTTCGTTCCAATATTTTAATACCCTAGATGTTTTTTTAGACCTAATATTTAAAATAGGGTGTCATGTTAAAATAGCTATAATTATATCCACCTTAATGATTTAATTATCTACAAAATCCTAATTACATATTCATTCGCGTATTTCATATAAATTCATAGTTTTTGAGCAAAAAATCGTGATTCTATATAAAACATATTATTATATCTGCGGCATTTTCAGTAAAGCTATTAATCAAATCACAAATTTGAACTATGTGAGCTTTGCACACTTTTGTAATTTTAAGGGGAGAGAACGCCTTTTTTCCTATACTAACATATATCTTAAAAATAGTTTCTTACACAAATACCGTTATATGCAAATAAAAGATTATGATATTTTTATCGTAAGGGTATCTCCCAGTGGATAGACACGGGAATTTTTTGTAAAGGTCATGGTATACACGACTAAAATCTTTTTGTAAAGCCTTATTGAAAATTCGTCATTTGAACTTTTTGGTAAGGAGAACTGTATATCTCAGGAGCTATTTTTAGTTATATATAGCCTGCAAATATAGCTTGCCTGGGTGAGCGTGTAGGATTTATTTTATAAAAATTCAGTCACCTACGACTAAAGAACGGAGGGATGTTAATAGGTTCACACACCTTACCCATCTCCATTTATGAATACAGTTTGACCTACTCATATGAACATATTGTTACATAGATTATAAACCACTAATCAATCAATCACATCAAAATATTCTTTATTTAAGTAGGCTCCAAAAGCAACTTTGAATCGTCAGAAGTCTGACCGTTGGTAATAAATCTCGAACCATCCACTATTCGATTTCGCTAAAAAACTCAACGTTTCCTCCTTCAAACATAGTTTTAGTAAGTTACAATGTGTTTAGCTTTCATGTGCAACTGGAATCAAGTCCTAACATCTTTGTCACTTAAATAATCTTTAATATTATAATATGCTTTAATTATTATGTTAAGTACAGCTAAAAAAATGAAAAGCACCCTCTAAAATAGTATGCAAAAGTACATTTTTTTTCATAATATTAGTAACAGCAATATCTTGACACAAATAGTGTCTAAAGCAGGATAAACAGCATACAACCTACGACTAATTAAACTAAATAAGTTTATACATTTCATATTTATTAGGAGAATAGTAAAGTAACTTTAGATTTTAAGTCGTTCTTTAAACCATCATCAGTCGTGCATTAGAATTAGTATATGGGAAAAAATATACTTGGCGACTCAAAAGTGCTGTAAAAGCCTACTTAAATAAAGATATTTTGACTTTGACTTTGAATAAAAAGTAAAAAAAAAAAAGAAACAATGTTAAAAATTAAGTAAATTTCTTCGCCATCTAGCACGAACCCTTAAAACTATTATAATAAAAAAATATAGAGGAAATAATAACCTCCTCCTTTTCATGAAGTCGGTTAAAAAGATACCTATAATTATTTTACGGGAGATTTCAATAAACATTACTGTATAATTTTTCCTAAATATAATTATTAATTTATTAAATTAAAATAATTTAACCATATTTAAAAACTGAACCGACGTAAAGTACATCAAATTTATAAAAATGTATTTCAACTTGAGCGGAAAAAAAATTGTTAATCGATTGAAAATTTGAACATTTACAATGAACAATTAACATAATGTATGTTAATATATACACTTTGTTATAAAAATACTAAACCACGGTTGTACAAAAGCTTCATGCCTAGAAATGATAAAAAGAATAATTTATTTTTGATGACCTAATTTCACAAATTCTTTAGCAGCAAAGGCTCTCTCGTTATTATGATCGATACATTTCTCAGCGTGAAAAAATATCCTGATGTGTTCTAAATTTAGAGCATTATTAGTTGTTCCCGTCGGTGTTACCGGTACCGATGTCGGGTAGTTTCCGATCCTGTGGAAATATGGAAAAATCTGTTTTGCATCAGAGGAACTTGTCAATCATAATCCTTTATTTACCTTTTTACTGCTGAAAGATTAGCGCTTTACTAAGATCTCACCTCACCAAGGTGGGAGCGCGCCAACCACGAAAACCTTCACGTCTTATTTTATAATGATATCATTTCCATAACGCTGAGAATAATCTTATAATCACCAAAAGGATGGTTTTTTGTGTTAAAAGAAAAATATATTGCTTAAAAAAATTATTTATGCATACTTTAAATCAAATTAAAAACAACATTGTGTAATAACCTATTCCAATATAATCTGTTCAACTATTTTTGCGTAGTTTATAATTAAGGCCTATATTTCCAACCATACAAAGTTTCATGAAACTTCACATAATACTTTCCAAAATAATTGTGATTAAAAACACACGGCGATGTCACCCAATTTCCCAGAAATTTGGAGGTCATCAAAATGGGACCAGCACGTTACATGTGAAAGCCTAGGAAACAAAGTTAGGTACACACGCATTTTTAATATTAGTAGGGATTGATGCAAAGTAATTCTAATTTTTACATATTTATTATTTAAGTTACTTTAATATGCTATTACAGAGGATGCTTAGTCGAGCAATCTGTCCGGTTACTTACTAAGCATGCGGGTATGGGACCCCGGGTTCCTCGAGCTGCTACTGCCTCTACACTCTCCTCTCCAAGGAAGTAACGTCGTATTCCTAACCCTAATACTCCCTGTAACTCCTTTTATCCCAAATATCAACATTTCCTACCTATATCTTCCATATCGATAATTGGCGGTATATCCATTTTCTGCTGATTTAAATGTCACAGATCGATAATGTGCAACACGCAGTAGTCGCTGGTCGGAGGCGACCTCTCTCATAATCGCATAATCGATGTGATGCTCACTAGTAACTTAACTAGGATGGCGGGTGGTTGTCTTCTTTTGGGAAATCGTAATCTCGCTAAAGGAGGCAATTGAGAAGCAGAGGGAGAATGCGGTTGATGCTCTCCCTCTCCGTCAAAGGAGGCTGGGTGGCAATAGGTGTAAGTATGTGCTCCACTATTCCTATCAGTAAACTATAGACTGTCATAGTCGGAATCATCTGGGTCACTAGAGTGGAATACGAAATGAAACCCACTATTGATCTCATCAAGGTTGACAAGGAATGGGCTGGGTTTTATGGGGTATTCTTGTTACTTAACGAGTTCCACACTCTGATTGGCAGCACTTCTTTTTCCTTCTACGCACCCGTAGAAGCATTTCCCAGCGACAAAAAAGATGCGTTATCGGTGAGAGGGGGTCTGCACTGTGATCACCAACCCGCCTGCCAAGCGTGGTGATAATTGGCACAACCACAAATGATTGTCACAAGGCAACAAAGGCAGGCAAGGCAGTCTACGGATGACATAAAGAGGGTCGGCGGCATCTGGAGACAGGCAGCGCAAGATCAGACTTGTGGGCATCATTACGTGAGACCTATATCCAGCAGTGGACTTCCATCGATTGAAGCGAAAACGATGACAAATATACTGTGCAATATAACCTATTTAGCAAGTAAAATGGTTAAAGCGAGGAAAACCGAATCGTTAAGCAAGTTATATTACGGTAAATTTAGTTCCGTCTCTCCTGAGCGAATTTACAGCACAACTTAGTCCATTAGTGTTTCAAGAACGTACGGTTTTTAACACGGCCTTGAAAAGTTGGTTAATGGCTGCGGCGAAATGTTTTTTAGATTAAAATTTGTACTGCCGTTAAAGTTTAATGATATCCCACGGGCGTCCACTCGAAAAAAATTGGTTGAAGTTTGTTAAAATAAAATTATTATATTATGTACGCGGAATGTTTCCTTTAAACTGCATTTTTCGTTTAATAACCTGAATACATTTAAAGCCATTCAGCTGTATCGTAAATGTTTGAAGTGAGTTTGACATAGTTTTCAATTTTCTCTAGATGACTTCATGTGTTTAAATAATTTGAATAAACTTTTTATTGTTTTCACAGTCTTAATTTTGCTTTAAAAAATGGGCATACCTAGATGTTTCACTAAGAGCTTGAATATAATTTCATTTGACAATAAATGATGGTACAATCTAAAATAGTAGCGATGTTAGCGACTTGGGCCCGTAGATAACGTAACTTTCGAAGATTGCTAACGCTTAAAAATTTATTGAAATGACGTTTCATTTTTCGATAAGTTTCGATATGAAACGTCATTACCATACATTTTTTAAGCGTTAGAAATCTTTGATAGTTACGTTGTTTAAGGGCCCTGGTATGTGGTAATTTACCTGTTAATGGTTTAGAAACCATTCAATGCTATATAATGAACCGAAACGCAATTTTTTTGCTTGGAGGCAGGTCTTTGTTGACGAGATGGTAATTAGCCAACACCAAAGCCCCTTACCACTCCAGTTCTAGTCAAATCAGAAAATATAAAATAAGTAGTTACATTGCAAAAAAACGCAATCAGAAATATGACCACGTTTTTAAGGAACATTCACGTATGAGCAGGTGATAACTTTAATCTTCGCCTGAAAATAATTAGATTAGGTATTAGAATTAAAGTGTTCTAACTTGTAAAATGTCATATGAAGAAACTGTTTGTACACAAAGTTAAGTTATTTTACCGTAATATATAGGCCAAGTTAGGATTTGCGAGAGGAATGCGCCATTTAAACCGTCGCAAGCCACTTTCATTTTTTGTATGCAAGCGAGAGTGCCAAAAGTTTTGCGCACTGCGTCGCTTCCTCTAACTGAATATGTATGGGGTTGAACTTGCCAATTCAAATTCGGCTAGGTACTTTATTCACCAGATCGCGGGATTATTGAATTTTTTATAAAGGAGGAGCACACAAAAACTGGTTGAACGTGAGCTGCCAATAACCCTCTTTTGTTTATCGTATTTGCCACTTACGTAGCGAACAAGATATCTGTATTTTGTGTAGAAAAAACGTTTACTGGCTCATAAAGTGCCAAGTTGAAGATAAGAAAGGCAGAAAATTCAATGAACATTTAAATTCTTACACTGAATTTAGAGATTTACCCTTTTTTCAATGCAGGTTTCACCATTCTATTGCATTCAAATGTTGATATGTTTTCAGTAGGTCAGTAGGCTTAATTTGAACAAATTAGATATAATTCCCAATATTTCCTATACACTAGCTTTAGGATTAGTTGTCCATGAAACGGCTAAGCGAATTCCGATACAATATTGTATAGAACATACCTTGGAGAATGTTTACTATATTATCACCTGCGAACATATGAAACTACTTTCAAGCATAAACTTTCACTCATTTTAAAAGGAAAAAAATGTAGAAATATATTTTTTAAGGAGGTTGTTACGGAATTATTATTTCAAAGGTACCTGTTTATAGAAATTCTTATTTGTGATTAGGCTGTTTTGTACATACAATACTTGTATAATTACAAAGTTATTTTGCAATGCATATAATACAGATCTTAGTGAACCTTGATTAAATTTCTTTTTGATCATTAACGAACAAATTCTGCCCTATATGCCTCCGGGAGGATAAAATTTTTGATGAAAAGATATGGAAACAGGATATATAAAAAAACGAGGGACCCGTGAAAAGGGACATTATTGTAACAAGGAGCATCATTTATCAATAGCAATGGGATTTGCGATCATCTTCTTATTTTTTTTATAGATTGGATTAAATGAATATTAAGCATTTAACCACTCTTGTATAGAAACAGTAGGAAATAACTATTTGCTTAAGTTACCCAATGAATGAAAATCAGACTCTCAAGTTATTTTACGTTAAAGTGATTAGGTCTTATATTTTCACTTCAATATTGAGATTTTTTTTAGCTACTAAGGTAAAGCGATGATGTGTAAGTAGTTGTCAATAATTTCGTGCGTCTCGGATGTAATATTTTTTAGTTTTTGGTCAGTTAGAGACATTTGCTCTGTTGCCGTTAAGTAATCCTGCATTATGATGTGAGTATGTTATATGTTATATGAGGGGTGTAAGGGAGAAACGAGTCCCAGTCCGTTTCTCCAAACGCCAACCTCACCTGCACGCGGTGCACCCTGCTTCTACCGACGAGGCTCTGGCGACCGACAAATGGCGGTATAACCATTCTCCATAGCTGACCTAAATGCCACAGACCGATAACGGGCAGCAGCGTTATCGGTGCGATAAGGTCAGCACTGCGATCACCAACCCGCCTGCCAAGCGTGGTGATTATCGGCACAACCACAAATGACTAAAACAAGGCAGCAACGGCCCCCAGTCCCCGGCAGCCCCGCTATTCCTAGCTCTGGCAGCGGTTATGGTAACGGCGGGGCAGGGGGTGCTAAGAATCTCCGGAAGAGATTCCGCTGCCAACCCCGACGACTTGACCTGGCAACATACAACGCACGCACTTTGAGGACCGACGAAAAGATCTTCGAACTGGAAGAAGCAGTAAACAAGTTACACTGGGATATTATAGGATTGTCCGAAGTCCGTAGAGAGGGGGAGGACACGATAATCCTCGAATCCGGTAACTTGTTTTACTACCGGGAAGGTGAAGTTCAATCTCAAGGTGGTGTCGGATTCCTTGTCCACAAATCCCTCGTCAACAGCATTGTAGAAATTAACAGCGTGTCCAACAGGGTAGCGTACCTGATACTCAGAATCACCAAACGGTATTCGCTGAAGGTCATCCAGGTTTACGCACCCACATCATCACATCCGGATGAGGATGTAGAGGTTATGTATGAGGACATATCCAGGGCCATGCATACCTCTCGGACATTCTACAATGTTGTGATGGGAGATTTTAACGCAAAACTCGGCGAACGAAGTGGGGCAGAGTTGAGAGTGGGGCAATATGGCTATGGGCAACGGAACCAGAGGGGACAGATGCTCGCTGATTTCATGGAAAAGGAGGGACTCTACATGATGAACTCCTTTTTCAAGAAACAGCCGCTCCGAAAATGGACCTGGCTGAGTCCCGATGGTTCCACGAGAAATGAGATAGACTTCATCATGTCTACGAAACGGAACATATTCAATGATGTCTCTGTGATCAGTAAAGTGAAAACTGGGAGCGATCACCGCATGGTAAGAGGCACATTGAATATCAACGTCCATCGAGAACGGTTCAGACTGGTGAAGTCTACGCTCCGACCTACTCGTGCCCAAATCCAAGACCCCGAGAGCTTTCAACTAGAGCTGCAAAACCGCTTCGACGGCCTTGAAGAATGCGAATCTGTGGATGAGGTTAACAATAGGCTAGTAGAAACTGTTCATATGGTTGGGACTAAGTACTTCAGAGCCCGTAAAAAGAAAACCAAGAGATTCTCTGACTACACTCTCAATCTCATGGAGCAAAGACAGACAATGAGCTTACAGTCAGCAGCGGACGCGTCCGATTACCGGCGTATCAACAGACAGATCTCCAAATCACAAAAACGTGATCTGCGAACCTTCAATACGGAGCGCATCAAAGACGCTATTGAACGCAATAAAGGCTCCAAAGTGTTCGCAAGAGACCTGTCTATTGGTCAGCGCCAGCTTACGCGGCTGAGGACCAGTGATGGCAAGCTCATTGCGTCGAAACCAGAGATTTTGAGCGAGGTCGAGAATTTCTATGGACAGCTATACTCATCGACTGTCAAGCCTATTGACTGTTTGGCTGCAGATCCCAGAGCCAAACTAACCCGACACTACACTGAAGACATCCCGGACGTCAGTCTGTACGAGATTAGTATGGCTCTCAAACAGATGAAGAACAGCAAGGCACCAGGTGATGACGGAATCACAGCAGAACTCCTGAAGGCGGGTGGAAAACCGGTACTCAAAGTCCTTCAGCGAATGTTCAATTCCGTCATCCTCGATGGCACAGTGCCGGAGGCATGGCATAGGAGCGTGGTGGTTCTGTTTTTCAAGAAAGGCGACAAGGCCTTATTGAAGAACTACAGACCTATCGCGCTGTTAAGTCATGTCTACAAACTGTTCTCGAGAGTCATTACGAATCGTCTCGTTCGCAGATTTGACGACTTCCAGCCTCCCGAACAAGCCGGTTTCCGAAAAGGCTTTAGTACCATAGACCACATCTTTACGCTGCGGCAGATTATACAGAAGACCGAAGAGTATAATCGGCCACTTTGCTTAGCGTTCGTGGACTATGAGAAAGCCTTCGATTCGGTGGAAACATGGGCCGTGTTGAGATCTTTACAGAGATGCCGAATTGACTACCGGTACATACACGTGTTGAAGTGCTTGTACGAAAACGCCACCATGTCAGTCCGTATACAGGACCAAAGCACAGCGTCTATCCAACTGCAACGTGGAGTGCGACAGGGAGATGTTATCTCCCCGAAGCTTTTCACTGCGGCGCTGGAAGACCTTTTTAAGCTTTTGGAGTGGAACGGACTGGGCATCAACATCAACGGCGAGTACATCACTCATCTACGGTTTGCCGATGACGTAGTCATTATGGCAGAGACTCTCGAAGATCTCAATACAATGCTGGATGACCTCAGCAGAGTTTCTCAACAGGTGGGCCTGAAAATGAACATGGATAAGACGAAAATTATGTCTAATATCCATGTACCGCCTCACCCAGTCATCGTTGAGAACTCAGCTCTCGAAATTGTTGACGAGTACACATACCTGGGACATATAGTCCAGCTAGGTAGATCCAATTTCGAGAAGGAGGTCAACCGCCGAATCCAACTCGGTTGGGCTGCGTTCGGGAAGTTACGCCAGATATTTTCGTCTGATAACCCTCAGTGCCTGAAGACCAAAGTCTTCGAACAGTGCGTGTTGCCAGTGATGACCTACGGTTCTGAGACGTGGTCGCTGACTATGGGCCTCATGCGGAAGCTCAGAGTCACTCAGCGTGCGATGGAGAGGGCTATGCTCGGAGTTTCTCTACGTGATCGAATTCGAAATGAAGAGATCCGTAGTAGAACCAAAGTCACCGACATAGCCCTACGAATCGCGAACCTGAAGTGGCAATGGGCGGGGCACATAGTCCGAAGGACCGATGGACGTTGGGGACCGAAAGTGCTGGAGTGGCGACCCCGCACCGGACGGCGCAGTGTAGGCAGACCCCCCACAAGGTGGACCGATGATATAAAGAGGGTCGCCGGTAGCCGTTGGAGCCAGGCGGCGCAAGATCGGGCCTTGTGGCGGTCATTACGTGAGACCTATGTCCAGCAGTGGACGTCCATCGGTTGAAGCGACGACGACGACGACGATGTTATATGACACTATATCATATCTTACGACATTTAATAAGCATCATATCGTAGAAGGTTTTCTGTAATGGTCCAACGATAGTCATTCACTAACTTCTGCCCTTAATTGTTAACCGATTTAATTTGGAAGAAAAGAAACTTATCTATAGTTAAGTCAGTACGATTGTTTTCAAAAAAGATTAAATCTCTCTTCGATAGTATTGTTACTTTAGTTTTGTTAAATTTCAATGTTGCAATTAAAAATTTTGTATAAAACAATATTATTTGTATTCCAAAGAATTAAATATGCAATATTAAGTCTTATCATTATGAAAATAAAATCATCGCATGCTATAATAAGAAAACTTAATTAAAATTCAATAAAAGTTGAAAGATATTTCTAAATTACTTTCCTACTAAAGTTTCTGGAAGTTTTTCTTACTTACCCTTTTTCATCTGTTATTTACGCCGTCCGTTCGACCGTTACATTTTACACTTTGCGAAACTCTAAAAACTGTCAGTAATTTTAACGAAATACCTTCTAAGAGTTTCTAAACTTTTAAAACACTATTTATAGAATTTCTTATACAAAACTTATGTTCAAAGTGTATGGTCGGTACATTTTTTTGACGATTTCGCTGGCTCAGATGTGCGAGTACCGGCTTTGCTAGTAGATGTCCTGGGTTAGATCGCCGGTAAGACGGATTTAGGAAATTCTATTTTCTAATATGTCTGAATCTGGACTGGAGGGAGACTTCGGCCGTAGCAAGTTACCACCTTACCAGCAAATACGTAACGCCAAGCAAAATGATCTGTATTCCAGTACGATGCTGTGTAGAAACCATAAAGGTAAATAACCTTTTACCAGATCAGTTCGCTTCCATTTTATACTGTATCATCACTTACTACACTTTAAAATGTTCCTTTGTATTTCAAGTCAATCACCGATTTAATAATATTGTTCTGCAATTGGGGGTGGAGACGATTCTATCATAATCGATCCGGCAATTTTTAAATACATAAATGGCGTAACTAACTAAACTGTGTTTTATAAATTGCTTGTTATCTCTCGGTGTCCAGTTAATTTTGATTCAATAACATTTATTCATATTTGATACATACACGCATCGTTTAATGGGATAATTTTCCCAATTCATTTTACAAAATGCCATGAATACTTATTGTTTTAACCACAAAGCGAAAATATGACAGAAAAAATCAATGTTCTTGCTTGAACATAAATCTTCCCGCTGTGTTTGTTTTCCATCATCGGATTCGTACTGGTCATAAAAAGTCACTTACCTTTGCAGTTAACCTTTCTTTTCCACCTAATAATGCTGTCATAAACTTTTACTTAGCAATTTTGGTACCGAAAATCATTATTGTATTTTTGTGATCTTGAAGGTTTACGAGGTATTCTTGAATGTTTACTATAATATAAACAGCGTAAAGAAGAAGCCGCGTAAATTTGCTATTGCGTCCTGTAATCGGATTTTGAACATCCACGATTTTTGTCATGAGGGAACCTTATTATCTTTATAGCAAAAGCGGTATGTGTTATCAACTAATCTGTGCTTTGGAATCGTGGTGGATCTATTTTCCCAACTTTCCCGACGAGTGGTAGTTTAAGTTCATTGTCCAGCAAAAGAACGTAATAGAATTATAAAGAACAATTGTATTGGAAGGACTTTTAATTGTAGTGGATCAGAAAAATTTTGAAAGCCATCGAGGTGCGTAAAATGTCCGAAAGACATTCGGAGAAGATTGTAGGCGGTTGGAAAAATTTGAACTGATCAAATTCTTTAATATGCCTAAGAAATATAATAGGGGCTAGTAAAAATTAAATTACCTTCGACAGTTCTACTATCCAGCGAAGGTTTATGAGGTGAATAAAGAGGAAAAAAATTCTTGGAAAATTGTAGAAACAACAATTTTGCTTTCGCTTAGAAACCATTCCTATCTATCAAACTATACATAAAGTCTTATATTTATACCGTACAAAACGTCAAATGTAAGAGTGCCTTAGACTTTTGCATAGTTCTAGTAATTAGTGCAGATGGCTCATGATTTACTATGTTAATACCCAAACAGTTAGTACAAAAACCATTTTATATAAAAAAAAAATTTAGATTAATTTTTTACGAAAAAAAAACTTGGGAAAGTTAAGGGTACATCTCCGAATGATGATGATTATTTTAAATCCCTTGCATTAGACTACCTTGTGGATTTTAAACTTTATAAAAAGCTCTTTTACATATTTTTTTGAATCAGTGCAATTTTCATTCGTTATTTATAACTTATAAAAAAACAACTCTACCAAACAAATTTTGCTTTCAACTGTTAGTACTATAACAATTTTAAAACAATTCTGTAAATTTTGTGCCAACAGGGTTCCCAATTTAGTTTTATTTATACGTTTGCGTCCGATCTCCCGTTTTGGCTGTGATTTAAAATTCAATATAAAGCTGAACGAATTTACAACAACGGAATCTCTTTTTAATGACCTACATAGAAGAAATAATATTACCAAAAAAGATTGTAACAGTGGATTTATTTCATAATTATGTAACCCACACGGTTTGTTTTTATTATTATTGTCCTCATATTTACATACTTGGACACTACTGTCTTAAAATTTTAATTAAAATGGCATTGAGTATCTATATATCAAAAGGACCACATCCATTTTGTTCTTTCGAAGTTTAGCTGTAACAGACTGACCAATGTTAGAAAAATTATAGCCCTTGTAATTTATGAATACATTTAGTGAGAAACTGGCATTTAAACATATTTTTATTGAAATGAAACTTCTTTATGAGCACGAGGGTAAAAGTTTGATGAGGGTGGATTAACGTCACGAAGATTTGCAGCGTTTTTTTATGCTTATTCGTTTGAAGGTAAGACAGTTTTAATATTTACAAGTAACACGTGACATTTTAATTAGCCACTCGTTATGTAATCATTTAATATATATTATTTTTCATAAAATAAAAAATATTTCATAAATTCTCTTTTCTAAATTTTAAATTCAAAAACAAAATTTAATTACTAATATTCACTAAAACACGTGGCATTTACAAATTATTTTTAATAATTTTCGACACTTTTAATACCTTAATGACTATTAATTTTTCCCTCCCTCCAAGTCTCGGAAATCTAAAGTTTTAGACTTATATAAACATAAACAATATAATAATTAAATAGCTTTAATAATATATATATTAGAAGGAAAATCAAATATGTGTACATAAAACAAGAAAGTGGTTCCTATATTCCTTATAAACACGGAAACCATTCAACCGATGTGTTCTAAACTGGTTTCAGTAGAAAGTTAACAATCAGATGATTTGATTTTAAACTACTTTACTAAAACATTCACTTATTTGGCAATGTATATATAGTCACAAAGTACGGATTTCTCCATATTAACACGAGATCGAGCTAGATTAAAATGTATAACAATAAAGCTGCAAGCATTCTAATGAGACAACGTGGTAAGCACAGTTAAAATAATAAAAAAGTAAAATCGGGAAATACTATTTTTTACTCTAAATGCATTTTACCGCTTGGAAACCGAGTGGAACGTTTTATGTATGGACCGCTTTACGAGCTCAAGTTTTTTCTCATTATTTATGTTATCTGCTCGACCATTACACTTGGCACCAGCCAAAATTACATTGCACTTTGTTAAAACCACTTTGAATTTGGGGCTTTATATGTAAGATATCTTCAGCCTAGGGACATGGTCTTTAACAGCTGTAAATCCTACTTGCAGCTCGTATATTCACGGGCTCCGAGGCCTATTTTTTTCGCTGGAAATTGCATTTGCGCACCTCTGTCACGAGGCAGGGAGTGTGGGGCTCGCCGGCAAGGCCAGAATACCCACTAAAAACCAGCGACACCCTCCTCGCCCTGAATTGGGAGTGTCAGGGGAATGCGTAAGGGAGCTGATGAAACCGATTGAGGATGTTCAAGAAGGAGACAAGAGGCGTTCTTAAAGACGCCTCCTGCCGCCGAAGGGGAGCAGCATCTGCTGCAGCTTCCCGACTCGCTCCATTGTCTCTTTCAAAGAAATGACGGTTTCGCAGAAAAAGACAACTGCATTCCATCCTATCTCACTATCAAGTATGGCGCCCACTATACTTGGCAGTGAAAGATCCGCTCCGTTGAGGGACACCAGAGGTCGCTGTGGTCCCCAAGCCGGACATTCTGCCACAGTGTGGGCCGTCGTTTCGAAAATATTAAAACCACCTAACCTTTACACAAATTTGCATAAAAAACGCTGCACATTTTCGTGAGGTTAACGCGTTTCATGCCTAAAAATTTTACCCTCATGTGCCTAAATAAATTTCACTTCTAGATCAAAAAAAGGTGCTGTAAATAAATTTATGATTTGAAATGTAGATAATTGCTGTAAGATCATAAATTTATGTACGGCAACTTCTTTTTATATATAAAGTTTTAAAATATTATCGTTTTACCTTATAGCCGTACCTTATAAATGGTAACAAATTAAAATATTAGGATAAAAAAATAATTCTTTAATAAAAATAATCTTTAATAAATTATTTTATGATATAGTAACAGCCTTCTGTTATTCACGTTGGTTGATTTTACTTGTTAATTTTTTCCATGGGCTTGTAGTCTATAAGTGACATTCACTAAAAAGATTATTTTTACATCATTAGATAAATAAACAAAGTATTTTAGTAAGATTAAAAATTTGAACAAGGTACACTTAGAGAGATTGTAAGCTTATAGAAAAAGACACACTTTAATGTTCTCTTTAATAGCCTTAATGGGAACAAAAGTAAAGTAAATATTTATAAATATGTAGAATATGATCATTTCTCTCCCTTTGGCGACAGGAAGATGAACGGATGTAGCAAAATAGTCCTCTTATACCCTTTCTGTACCGTTTTCTAAAAGGACACTAAATCTCGTTGCTATTGACAAACGACGCTGCTTGTTACAATATCGTATCGTTTCCCGGGCTCATCGTATTTTATATTCCTTCTCATTTTGATGTCATTCGATCGGCATATACATGTATCGTTTACAAATAACTTTTCCAGTACACATTTTTTATTGCGTATAAGTTATCGCTTGACTTTAATCTCACCTGATGGTTAAGGACGATACAGTAGCTGGTAGTGCCTTAACGCTGTAAGATTATTAACTTTTTACCTGCTTCTTCACAGCATCTCGTTCTTCAACTTTTACTTCAATCGTAGTGATGCGTCTTTGTTAGAGTAGTAACTAACCATAGTCGAAGCCTCCTACCAGAATAAACATAGACAAATTAGAAAATGAAGGTTTCTATTTGCCCAGCCATGAATCGAAGTCAGGATCCTGCTAGAATAGCAAATACTCTCATGATAACGGCATCGTAACCGCCAATAGTTGGCTATAGTATCGTTTTGCATTAGCTTTTCGCCACGGTGTCACTCATATAGTTCCCGATCCCGTTGGAATATGAGATAATCCATTATAGTGAACGTTACGAAAAGAGTAAGGTAAGGTAAGTAGCAGCCCATTTACGACCCACCCCTGGGCACAGGCCACCTCATTGATATTCGACTGGGTTTTTAGAGCATAAACCCACCACGCTACTCCACTGCGGATTGACAGGCATAGTACACAAGTGCACTCTCTATTCTTTCACTCTCATAGTCCGATGTGACGGAAATTCAACACGACCGGGGAGAGATCAGGCGCAGGACCGATGGCGTAATGTGCTCTCCAAGGCAAGGGGGTGGCGCACATCGCCAGCTACGAAAAGAGTAAATTTGTTAAATATCAAGTCGATTGGGCGAAGAGTTTTGAGAATCTCCTGTGGGATTGGTGGTATCATAAATCGATTTGGGGCACATCGGTTGGTTTGGAAGTCTACAACGGACGTAATTTTTTTGTATATACATATGTATACAGATGATAGTCCTAATGACACCTTTGTTGATGGGACGGAAAACAAATCGAGCCTGATTAAAATAAATCATATTTTTAAAACGTTTTACCTAAATTATTTACGCTCCATCATATTCTTACAGCTAAATAAAACGATAATTTCATAAAAAATACATTAAATCACTGAAAAAAACCAGCAATGAAACAAATAGTCAAAAATAGGTCGAATCAACGATCGCTAGCTGCTGGCAGGACCGTTTGTATTTTTTATGAAACTATCGTTTCATTTAGCTGCACCAAGATGATGGAACATAAATAATGATAATAAAACATTTAAAAATGATTTTATTTTATCTGGTTCGGTTTTTACATCCCATTATCAAAGGTGTCATTACGGCCATCGTCTGCCTTCGTTTTCGGAAGCGGTCTCGAAACACCTTATATATATTATAGACAGATAGATTATTCAAAGGATATGTTTTAATTTAATGTAAATGATAATATTTATGAAGTAAATGTAGAAGCTTTATTCCGTATTTCAAAAGGTCTTTGTTTTGATTTCTGTAAAATTACACACATAAATGTAAATTAACAGATCTCGATATGAATGAATTACATGCTAATTCAGATGAATAACGCGTCTGTCTGTTATTATATTCTAAAAATGATTCTTGTAATAATATTATGTTTATAATACTACTCATCACTGAACTCTTCACTTCCAGGAGAATTGGTTACGTCAACCATGTAACTCCGATTTTTAAGATAAATTTACGTAACTATCCAAATCATATTCATATTTAACAGCATGTATTGCGACTGCCTCATTGGTCTAGTGTTTGGCATATTCGACTACAGACATGAGATCCTGGGTTAGAGTCTCTAGTCGGGCCAATTCAAAAATCGATATTGATGTTTCTATTAGGAATTTCTCAATATTTGCCTGAAGTTGGGAAGTTGGTGGTGTGCTCAACCCCCGTGCCTGGGAGATATTTAATGAAAAATAGACTATGAGAGTGAAGGAATAGAGAGTGCACTTGTGTACTATGCCTGCCAATCTGCGTTGGAGCATCGTGGTGGGTCTATGCTAAAAACCCTCTCTCATATGAGTGAGGAGGCCTGTGGCCAGCAGTGGAACGTTAATGGGCCGCTACGTACCTTTATATTGCAACTTTTAAATAACCGTGTATAATATGGAATGGACAAATATTACAATGAATTCATCTAACAAAGTCGACATGCAAATTATGTTAAGTCAATTTTACTGCAAAGGCAATCTCTTCATATCTAACTTTGTTATATTTGATTCGGTCGGTTCATAACAAGAAATAGTTGTACTTTACTATGTGAATATTATAGTCAATAACTCTGAGAATTACACCTATAAATATTAGTTAAGGATGTTATTTATGATAAAATATAAAATATTGATAGCATCTTTCTTTGAAAGTAACAGTTTTAATTTATTTTTTCTAAACATGATACTAAGCGTTGAATGTTATTTCGCTTTAAAACAGAGTTAATTTCTGGCAATCTAAACAATATTACAAAACATTAATCATTAAAAAAAACTGACAATACCATGAAATATTTATTTGTTCTCTATACTTCAATATCTAATTTTTTAAGATGATAATGATGATGTACGGGTTGTAGGTAAAAGCTATGGAAATCACTAAATAAGTGTCATAATTTCATCACAAAAGTTTGTTTAAACGGAATAAATATTTGTTTGTGTAGAAATTTCTCTGAAACTAGTGAACCTGTCAAGTAATGCAGGTACAAAGTTCCTTTGCTTTCGATGTTTATATTGATAGAGTCGCGGAAGTAAACAGCTTAGGCGTTTAAGGAGTTCCCAGTATATTGACAACACGTCACGCACACTGGTTATGGTACAAGTATTTGAAACGTTTGAAATCTTAAGAAAATTATCCGATATACATTAATATCTGATATATAAAATTATTGTGTCACAATTTTAGTGTTTATACTCCTCTGACACGACTTGGCCGATTTTGATGTAATTTTATATTTATATTCAGTTGATATTGTAATGATGATGGTAACAAAAAAAACAAAATACCCGACTGAGTTTCTTGTGGGCTCTTCTCGGATCAGGGCGCGAAGGAACCCTCGTAACTTTAGATTTTAAGTCGTTCTGGAGGACCATCATCAGACGTACATTAGAATTAAAGTGTGGAAAAGAAAAATATATAAAGATACAGAATAATATATATGTCGGAGGGCAGATGTCTGTGGAATGCTGGCGCAATCTATCGGCGTCGATAGAGTCAAGTCAAGGTGGCAGTCCGGCGGGAGTCTCTCTGCAGTTGTGGAGTAGCGCTCGACCGGAACAGTCTTCTGTTAGAACTGTCGCGCCTGTTAGTGTTAATGAGTTTGTGTAAATTGATATCGGGAACACTAAGTGATTGAACATTATAATCCGAGTTAATTAATAAAGTGTTTGATTGCACCAATATTACCCACGAACGCCCACAGAATAAGAAATTAAATAATGGATCCATCCATCCATCCATAATAACGATTTCGGCGGAGAACCCTACGCCCTTGTGCTTTATGCTTCTCCGTTCTCTCTTATTCTCCGACATATATATATATAATTTGAAGATTCAAAAGTGCTGTAATATGCCTACTTGAATAAAGATATTTTGATTTGATTTGATTTGTATGAGAATAGATTTACGAGTGCAACTTATTTGTAGACCCCTAAGTAAAAATAAAATAAAAATGTTTTATTTCAAGTTAAGACCAATAGAAATTATATAACCAAAATAAATTAAATAAATAATAAATAACTAAGTGTTAAGGGTAATTTTTTTACGTATGTAACACGTGATTAGCGTCACGAAGATATGCAGCGTTTATTGTGCTAATTCGTTTGAAGGTTAGGTAGTGTACAAATAACATATGGCATTTTAAGTTTCCACTCGTAATTTCATAATTTAATATACTAAATTTCATTAAATATCGTCGTCATCGTCGTCGCTTCAACCGACGGACGTCCACGGCTGGACATAGGTCTCATTTAATGACCTCCACAAGGCCCGATCTTGCGCTACCTGGTTCCAGCGGCTACCAGCGACCCTGTTTATATCATCGGCCCACCTTGTGGGGAGTCAGCTTACACTGCGCCGTCCATAAAATACAAAATAAAAAATTTTCATAATTAATAATTTCTAATATTGACAATGACAATTCGTCATTTGAGATTTCAATAAATTATTTGTATTAATTTTCAACACTTAATATTTTAATGTCAAATTCCTAACATCTTCCTTTTTTCCCTCCCTCTTAGTCTCGGAAATCTAAAGTTTTAGACTTGTATAAATATAAACAAGATTTAGAAATAAGTTTTCCAGAGAAGTTTCACTTCTGACATGTGTACTTTGTTCGGACGCACTTAACTTTTTTAATGGTGTGAAATTAAAGAACACATACATCCCTAAAATGTCACCCTTTTATCACCAACCCCTATTTTTTATCGCGATAAGAGTTATTTTATGGCAAAGCAACGTTTGCTGGGATAGCTAGTAATAAACATAAATAAATGGCTTATCTTTTCAATTAAACATACTCCGATAATGAGTATATAAGCATAATCTTATCTGACACAATATGTGGGACATTTCTGATCACTGTGAGGGCCTCGCTGGCGTAGTGGCGCGAGTACCATCTTTGATAGCAGAGACTCCGGGTTTGACCACCGGTAGAACCAATTTTGGAAATTGCATTTTCTAATGCGTCTGAGTCGAGTGTACTGGTCACAGCCGAAGCCAACCGCTTCGGCTGTGGTTAGTTACCACCCTACCGGCAAAGACGTATTGCTAAGCAAATATTTTTGTGCTCCGGTATGATGCTGTGCAGAAACCATAAGAGGTAAATTGCATCATCGCACATTAACGCGCTTCCATCTTAGATTGTATCATCACTTACTGTCAGGTGTGATCACAGTCAAGCACCAACCTGTCAGAAAAAAAATGTTTTAAAACTTGTTTTGCAATAATATTGGATAGTTTTAAAAGAAATAAATCACAATATGGACTTGAAATATTATAATAAGTGATTTTAATATAAAATATTTGCATAATGTAAGGAGCCAATACCAATGGGTTCTGGTGAAGAATGCAGTTGATAATTCAAGGACTATTCTACCCTGATCCGTTCCTTATCTAGCTGGTTTTTACTTTGTGTTTATTTATATTTATTATGAAAAGTTTATTTCTGCCTTCCTTTTTTTGCCCAGTAAAATCAACCTAATTAAAATAGGCAGTCGCTGTCAACAGTTGGACTCAATCACGACAAGTTTTATTTTACTAAATATGCCTCAACTGCAGTATGAATTTAAATTCAACAACAAGAAAAATAAAAACTTCTTAAACTCGTTACATAGACATTTAAGATCAATTTTTTATATATACAAGGTGTTAGGGAACCGCTCCGGAAAACGAAGACAGATGATAGTAATGCAACATATTTTTTATGAAACTTTCGTTTCATTTAGCTCTACTAACATGACGGAGCGTAAGTAATGCAAAGATAAAGTTTTAAAAATATGACTTTATTTAATCACGATCTTTTTTTTTCTGTCCCATCATCAAAGGTGTCACTAGTACTCTCATCTGTCTTCGATTTGTTAAGCGGTTCCCTAATACCTTGTATAATGTTTCTACTTTATTTTGTATCTTTCTTTGAAATAATTGTAATTATACCTCTTGAACTTTTAATTCTTTTATATAACCATAGGTTGCTTTAACTACTTATTAATAGTGAAAAAAGTTACTAGTGTATATACTAATTTTAAACATAAACATAAATTGTACTACTTAATTATAAATATCGGCAAAATTAAAAAAAATTAAAAATCGCCATCGTGATATGTATTCGTTCAAATAGTCAATATACTTAATTAGAAATTTAATCTGTATTATTCTTTGAGCTTTCCATAGACGGAACAAAACAGTTTTTCCCATAATCTTAATACTTAAAAAATCTATATTAACATTAAGTGTCATCCACAATGTAAAAAAAAATTTACTTGAACTTGAGTGGGTAAATAAAAAATATTTTATGAGCGATCGAAAATACATATATTATGGGAGGGTGTGAACTAATAGTAGGAATTGCATTAATAGTTTGACAAAGAATTATAGAAAAGTCTCTCAAGATATGATAGACCTCCGGGTTTAATTAACTTCTATTTTACTTAACTAGTACTATCAAGGAACACAAATTACGTTTTCATTTCAATAATGACGAAATCGATATGCTATCTCCATAAGATATATTTTGAGTGAAGCTTTCTTCCGAAGCTTACACAAACATTTTCAGGCGGCGCCTTGTAGTCGCCGACGAACCGAAAATGCAATTTTCTCAATGCAAATCGAACGCCTCAGACAGATTTAATGCCTTTCTGCTCATCATTTCCGGAGAGAGTTGAGGTAAGCCGCGTTTGTGGGAAGAGGAGAACATTTGGCAAATTGTGCAAGTTAATTTAATGTCTAGACTACCGGAATTACAGAAACAATATATAAATTTCATAAAGTAAGATTTATTCTATACTTAAATGTTCGTTAGTTCATATACTGCGCTCTAACGTTGTTCATCAGATTACAATAAAACATACATACATAGCATCACACCTTATTCCCATAAGGGTAGGCAGAGACCACGTCCTTCCACCTGCCACTCTCCTTGCATATCTCCTTCGCTTCTTTCATTCTCATTAAACCTTCCATAAAAGTTCGTAGGTTTAGAGTACTGTTGAACTGGCCCTTATTTAAAACGTTCTAGATTTTGTCCAGGTAAATTCTTCTTGGTCTTCCCCTTCCAATTTTCCCATTCACTGTTGACTCATAAATCTTTTTTGTCATTTTTGCTTCATTCATTCTCTCTACGTGCTCAAACCATCTAAGCATACCGTTCTTAATTTTAGTCACTATATCTTTTATACCACAACGTTATTTACGATAAAATTATATAATATGTTATATCTGGTCCACGTTTTATATGGCTGCGGTACATGGGTTTTTAAGAAGCAAAGCAGTCAGAGGCTTTAAGCATTTGAGATGTCAACATATAGGAAAGTGTTTAAGATCTCTTGGAACCTGTTCGTCTCAAATGCTGAGACACTCGAACGAGCTCAAATAAGCGGCATGTTTACGACCACCATCGTGCGGAGAAAGGTTACTTTTCGGAAATCGTCAAAGAAGATCCCAATTTGACTATCTTTATTGAAAACTTAGAGAGCAGAATGTTCGGAAAAAAAGCAAGTGGTAGGCTGAATAGTTGACCGATATATGGGAGTGAACCAGTCATAATTACGCACAATTAAAGAGGATACCACAGAAATGAAAGCTTTTCTAGCAAGTGATCGCCAAATTTCACTTTGACGAAGGCAATGAGCCAATAACCCAATGATAGTGATATACATGACATATCTTGCTACTGCTGGGCACCGGCCTCCTCGTTTATAAGAGAGGAAGAATGTATAACCATCACGATGCTCCATTTGCGTATATTTTTTATACAAAAGTATTTGCCTACGTATCTGAAACATCTAGAAATACTTAAGAATTCCTTAGAGAATAATATATGATTCTACCTTACTCACCTAAAAACTTGTACCCCTAAGGAAAACCAGTTACTCAATTAAACGTACTGAATAATTAATACGCAAAATGTTAGAATATTAAATCCTAAGGAAATTTCCGAAATCACTTAATAATTTCTTGACTCATTTTGTCCGAGCGAAAGCGTACACTTTACTAGCAATGCCCCGCGGTTTCAACCGCGGAGATACCGATCTCGTGGCAGTGGGAAGTCCACTAAGTTCACTAAGACTATAAATTTATTTTCGTTAATATAAAAGTTTTATTTAACTAAGTTTTTAATTACTTCCTTTCAGATTATTAGATACACACTTACATTTATAATCTAATCTCATCATTGTCATCTCACAATTATCGATCAAGTAACTGTAAATATATAACTACAATTTTACACTATGCTGTAGAAATTATCAAAAACTCTATCAGCAAATACTGTGATATTATAGACATTGAAATATATCTTGACTGACCTACATATTCGCATAATTTAGCTCTTTGGGGAATAGATCGTAAATCAACCCGGGAACCGTAGCTCTCGGACAAAAGTACCTCCGTACATATCTAAAGATATTCACAAGGGTCCTATACAAAGTATGTAGACGTAAGCTCTCTATCAATACTTGAACTACAGAGGTAAGCATTTCTTCATACCATTATCCATGATAAATTATATTACGTTATGTAATTACTCTAAGAATAAATGTAGTTAAATTGTTCGAGTTTAACTTTTATATCGTATAATATAAATAGCAGGGATGTTATTACTATTAGTTAATAATATTTTGATGGATACATTCATATTTCCACAATTTTAATATGATGAAATAGGAAAAACGTCGTTGTACAGGTTAAAAGTGTTGCAGAAGCTTACGCATTAAAGGAAATAGAAAGCCCTGTTGAAAAAAAAAATATATATCACTGTTAATAATGTATGTAAAATAATAATCATGCAAGAAACAGAAATCCGCACATGAAAACTATGCTGTTATCTTAATAAAATCTATTACGGTTTCTGTATTAAACAGGTTTTAATACATAATTTTGAAATAACAACTGGCCGCATACATAAACGTGTTCATTCTGCGAAAGCAAACAAAAGCTATTTAAAATTTGACGAGTGGATCGTATTCATTTTCTTTCCGGCGTTATAGTGCAAAATTTTAGTATCTGTATAATAACATGTAAATAAATTAAAAGTAGAAAAACCGTATAAGGAAAAATAAAAAAATGTCTTGTTGCTATGAAGATTTAGGGGATTACTCCGTAACGCCAATGCTTGTAGCACCCTGTGTTCCTGAAAAGTGTTGCGAAGCACCGCCCCTTTGTTACCCATGCTTACCTCGTTGCCCGAAAGGACAAATAGTATACTATTGCGAAAAACCACAAAACAAGTCTTCAAAAAATCCTGATAACTGCTGTGACGATAGCCCAAAAGTCAGCCCACCTAATCGTCATTCGTCTAGTTCTCAAGATGAATACTGCTGTCCCACATGCAACAATCCATGCAAACCAATAAAGACAAAATATGTCATACCATGCTATCGCTACGAAGATGGAAGAATCGTAAGTAATAACAAACTTTATAAACAATAGTAGAAATTATTACCTATTTTAAATGAATATAATAGAATTCCTGAAACCAACTATCTTAAGTTTAATAATTATCTGTGGTTGGTTTCAGGAACAATACGTTTTACTACCAGTTTCGGCATACCGTAGAAATGGTATACAAGACCAAATACACGGCTATAGAGGCGCAGTACGACATTTATGTGCCGGTGGGTCAGGCCATGAGTGTTGCGTTTATACCGCCGTAGAACCCATCTGCACAATATACCCAAAAATAACACAAGAAATGCTACCTATTAAAAAGAAAAAGGACAAAAAAAATTCTTAAAATATAGTTTACATTACGTCATATTTTCTCCCGAGTATGATGTACTTGAGTCACAAATTCGACAGGTCAATCCGATACCGTCCAGTGCGTTAAAGCGAAACGGACTTCAAGATCAGAAATTTATAGAAAGTGGTGGAATATCGTACATACGCAAATGTTGGAAAAATGCTACGTGGAGTGATGCTCCATTTATTTTACCCGTTAAACCTATGAAGAAACTTGCAGCTATTGTCTCTAAGAAGCGGTGACTTGATTTCGGTGCGTTAATTAATCAATTTCGTCTGTCTATGAAGAACATTTCGTGACAGTGACTAATGGATGTCGGAAAGGGTTGTCATGTCTCTATTAAATTTGATTATTCTTAATTTTGCGCAGCGGCTACGTTACCAACCCACAGTAGAATTTTATAAGAAACTGGAAAAATAACTTGAAAAGGCAACTCAACCGTCAATCATTGCAGGTGCGCCAGTTACCGGTGACTGCATTCAAGCGAAATGGTATGCAAGACCAAGAGCATTCTAGATTATTGGGAACTACAAACTTTCTTAAGAGATGCCCACGAGATGTATCAATAGAATGTGAAGTTAGTCCAGTTCCAGTCAATGTCAAAGATCCCATCAAAGTACCCCAATACCAAAATCCATTGAACTGCTGTATGCTAAAGAAGAAACCTATTGAAGTTACTTTAGAAGATGTGTTAGATGATTGATATCATACTATGGATTATGAAAAATTCTCTTAAACGTAGGTTTTGTCTGGAACACAATATCTTTGTAATATATTACGTTGTAAGATGTAAAATGGGATTGTTTGATCACGAATCCTAACGCCATTCGTAGTGCGCTATTAAGGGAGGTTTTTTTCGCTAGAACATGCATTTACGCATGCCAGCACTTCTTTAGGCGCGGTGTGTTTCTTTTTTTTATGGGCATTGAAAAAGAATGAGCCGTCACTACTATTACTAACAATATGCTAATAAAAACTATTTAAAAACAATAAAATTCATAGACATATTTATCGAGAGCTCGGTCTTTATAAATATATAATAAAAATATTTGCGAACTATTAACCTCACTTCCGTCGTGTGTTCTTTGGCGTACAACTTTTTTGATACCTTAATTGATTTATTTATTTGGAACACAAACAATTATTATGTGAATTATAAAAATTTCAGCTAAATAAATATTACAATGTTGTTCTTTTAATAATAATAATAATATTCTTTATTTCTCAGGTAAATACCCATTATAGTCACACACGATACAGTTACAGTTAAATGAAATAAATTAATCACAAGAAATTTAAGAAATTTAAATAACAAAAATATTAATAAAACTAAATAAAATACAAAGTAAAATAAAATAAAGTAAGATAATTCAAAATTAATAATTGGAAACTATATCTATTTATTTGGACTGTGGTGCACGGAATGCCAAAACTTAAAAATTGAGCGGTCAAAATTTTCTGTCAACGTCTTAATAATGATGTTGTCGTAGGTTCGTATTCCGTTCCAGAATCTTGCAATACTCGATCTTATGATTGCATAAAAATCTGGTATTCTGAAATTAGCGAACATGGCAAATGCACTACATGATCGATGTAATCTCATCAGAATACGATACACATTATTATATTGCACGCTGATGTTATTAACTTTTATGTAAGATATAAGATCTTTTATGAAGAAAAGTTTAAAACCCAAAAAATAAATAAGTTTTACTGAACATCGAAATACAGTATTCTTTAATATATTTATTTTACCGTGTCTAACATCAACATTTTTACAATTTCCACTGTAACTGTGACGTGCACGAGAAATAAATATATTTTTGTTATAACTAGTTAAAGGTGCAGGTTCCAAAAACAAAGATTGTTGCCTTTTAACGTTACTATATACAGTAATTAAGTATACTTAATGCACGTTATTAAAAATACACTGTCTTTGTTTCAGGTTAATCAGCCAACGGTTCTAATGCGCCGTGCATGCGAGGTTGCCGTGGGCGCTCGGCCGAGGCGGAAGCCTTTCGTGTCATCTTCGTTTTGTTCAGATCCTGATCAAGAAGTTCATCGATACGTCAGTCAAGATGAGCGGGTACCTTACAGTTAGTTTATTGATATTAATCTAAAATATCTAAATCATGTTTTGCAAATTACAAAATTTGATTGGCATTTATTGTTGTTGGCATTATATCTGTGTTCAAAATTTTAACCAACGGAGTATAAACGCTAAGCCAGAAAGTAGGAAATTCATATACACATATTGTTGGGTATAAGCGTATATTGGGAGATGATCAAACTCCTTGCCAGAGCAGCCGTTCGTTCAGCGAAGTTCGTTTATTGATTTGAATAAAAGTTAACATAAGGCTATTTGAAGCGCGAATAGGCTTCACATATTTGTAATTTGCATTTATTTACAATATTTAAGCATTATCTGTTGATTGCAATGTAGTGCCGTGAATATTGTATAGATGGTGTATTTGATGCAATTCCTGTACCGTTAGATGGCGCGAACACTTGTAATAGTTAATTTATAAGTCAAATATCTTGTTCCATGCTTTCATTCGTGTAGATTACTTCTACTATACCTCCTTATCTGCTTACACATAATACATACAAAGTTAGCGTCGCTAGACTATAGGTTATATTAAAGATTTATATTATAAATACTAATGAATCAAATCATCCATTACAATACCTGGACTAGTCAAGTATGCTCGTTAACTCTTTGTGTGTTCTATCGTGTCTATAACGAGGAGCTCTTTGAGTTTGTACCACTATCTTGACTTTATGAACAGACAACTCGACGGAGAAAGAAATTTAATCCGCGCAACTTAGATGCTGGCCCTCAATCAGTTCATTTTCCTTGATCTTTTTTCTGCGCACGCGCAATATGTGGAACTAACTTCCATCAACGATGGCCCCACAAGGATATGACATACAGACATTCAAGAAGCGAATAAACTTTTATTAAGTCAGCAAAGCGACGGCGGTCTATTTGGTGCTGCAATGAAAATTGGTTGCGTACAAAGCACACATTTCAGAAGTGAAACTTCTTTGGCAAACTAATTTCGTAAGTCTTGTTTATAGTTACACAAATCTAAAAATCTAGATCTCCGAGGCTCAGAAGGATTCAAAAAGGAAGATATGTTAGGAATTTAATTGACATTCAAAATATTACGTGTCGAAAATTAATGCAAATAATTTATTGAAATCTCGAATGACGAATTGTAAATAAACATGCCACGTGTATTTTGTCAATTGTTAAAGTCGTTTCGAAGGAGTACCACGCACACTGTGACATAGGTTACATTCTAGATAATAGACATGTATCGATATTGAATAAATTGAATGATAAAAAGCTTTATTCAATAAATTCTCGGAAAAATTTTCAAGGTATTAATATTCAACGAAAGGTGCAACCTAAATTTATTTCAGCACCTGAATTAATTCCCACGCAATATCCTTTGACGACGCTAAAGCAAAAAGCCGTATAAAATCCCTGAAGAATTCCAATATCACTATATCTCTCAGCTGGAATAAGAGAACTAATCTACACATTACAATATATTCATGTATCAGTTATATATTTAATTCATATATATTATTATTAAATATATAACTGATTACATAACATATTTAGTTCATACGTTAGCACACTAGGAGAGGTGATACACACAAAAACATTGATGATGATATATTAGTTCAAATGTGTTGAGTATTAGATAAAGGAATTGCTTTGTAATCATGATAGATCCTTACATATTATAAAACTACTCTGCCTGTCTGTGTGTATGCGATAAATTCAAACTACAGAATAGGTTCTCAAGCGGTTTTTGTCAATACATTCGTGTGGATGGTTTCTGTATATAATTTATCAAGGTTTTGTGTAAATTGCTTGAAATATAACGAATATTGTGGGAATTGGTAGAGCATTAATCCTTATAAATTTAAATACGTTAGTTACCTTAAGCATTTCATATAGATTATATTATCATAAGCGCGCGAAATTAAGCTACCTTGCTTAAGGCGCCCCCTCGCCACACCCCCCTATATTACCAACTGTTTTTATATTAGATAATCGGCAGAAGTTATCAATTTTGTATAAAAAGAAATATTTTAGTTCATGTACATATTTGTGCATTAAAATACTTCAAGGTAGTGTACACATTACATTATTATATACAAATCTAATCCACGTATTCGACACATCAAGGTCACGGAACTGGAGAAGGACGTTAGTGTTGTAAATTATACACATTTCATTATTAATGTTTTATGAATGCTAAGAAATGTAATAATAAAACTTTATTCACGCAGTGAAAGCAGAAACATATAATAATCTTTTTCTTTTTTTACTTTAATCAAGTAGGCTCTTTTGAATCATCAGTGAGAAACGGCTAAAGAGCCCATTACCGGTTTCAAAAGTTGATTCCACTGTGAAGAAACCAGCAAGAAACTCAGTAGTAGTAACTCTTTTAGGTCTTTTCAGTCAAAGTGAAAGCAAGTCCAATGTACCTTTTCTATAATATACTTTTTCTATAAGAATATTTGACATTATCCTTAAAATTATGTAGAGGTGAACTGATTGAAAAAACCCTGTAGTATTTTAATATAATTGTGCACGAAAAATGATTTCCGAACCCCCTTTAACCTGAAATATGGCATCACAAGTTTTTTATTTTTGAAGTGAAACTTCCTTAGGCGCATGAGGATATAATTTTTAAGGATGATACGTGTGATTAGCGTCACGAAGATGTGCAGCGTTATTAATGCTAATCAATAATGCTAATCGTTTGAAGGCAAAACAACATGTGGTGTTCGTTACAAATAACATGTGGCATTTGAATTTGCCACTCGTTTAATAATTTAATATATTATTTTTCAAGATATAAAAATATTTCAAAGGTTCTCTTTTCTAAATTTTAAATTCCATTACAAAATTTGATTAATAATTCCTAATATTGACAAAAAACATGTGGCATTTTTATTTACAATTCGTCATTTGAAATTTAAATAAATTATTTTTATTTATTTTCGACACTTCATATTTTAATACCAATTAAATTTATAACATATTTTCCTTTTTCCTTCCCTCAAAGTCTCGGAAATCTAAAAGTTTAGATTTGTATAAATATAATCAAGATTTAATTTTTAAAAGTTTGCCAAAGAAGTTTCACTTCTGACGTGTCCTTTCTACGCACGCATTTTTAATTGTTTTTTTTTATATTGTCTTAATAAACTACCACATTTAAGTGTACGTAGTTAAAATTGCGCGGGTAGGCTAGTATGTTTGTACACAAACCATGCTATCGTAGACTCAATTAAAATTGAATCTCACTTGTCCTAATATCCGTTTGAATTGCCCGAATATTAGTCTCTTAGTATATCCGATACTATTCCTCTTTGTGGCCGGAATAGTTATTCACGGGTAGTGAGGGTTTAGATGGATTTATTTTCCACCGAAGCCGAAAATACGACCCTTCGTGACTTTTCCTTATTTTATGGTTGATATCATGTCGGGAGCTGGCGGCATTTACAACGTAATAACCTCTTAAAATGGATAATATTTTGTGCGGCTCTTACGTTATTTCGTTATTATTCATCAAAACGTAATAACATTTTAAAATATTTTTTGCAATCACAATACCCATATATCTATAAAATTTAATTGCGTAGTCGTATTTTATATATGCGAAATACGAATACTTAAAGAGGCTTGAACCTATATTGCTGATTTTTTGCTTTTGTTTTATTCCGTTTTTGTCAGGACAAGGGCTGTATGAAATAAAAAAAAATATGCAAATTTTACAGAAAAATATCATATAACTTTTATTCAAACTTGTTAAGGGGAAAATTTTAACATAAAATGTAATTTTCTTTTTGCTATATTTTTGACTGACGGTGAATAACGTATGTGTATATATATTATATATATATATATATATATTAGAGATTTTCAGTAAGATACCCGAATCACTTTTGCATTTATCTCCTACGTCCTACTAGAAAAGGCATATTATAATGTTGAAGATTACTTATAGATTCTACGAAATGTAATAATAAAAGTTATTCACGCAATAAAAGCAGAAATATATTATATACATATAAGAACAAAACAATCTTTCTTTCTATTTATTCAAAATAAAAATATACTTTAATCAAGAAGGCTCAAAAGGCTCTTTTGAATTGTCAGTTTTTCCTTTAGTAAAAAGCCTATTACCAGTTTCAAAAGTTGATTCTTCTGTGAAGAAATCAGCAAGAAACTCAGTAGTAGTAACTGTTTCAGGTCTTCTAAATCAAAGTGAAAGCAAGTCCAAACATTTTTATCTTTAATATATTAGATATATATATATTAGAGATTTTTAGTAAGATACCCGAATCACTTTTGCACTTATTTCCAGATAATTTTAAGTAACCTACAAAAACTATATTATAAAGAGTAACCATTCAGTTTCTTGCTGGTTTCTTATCAAAGAAATCAACATTTCGAACCGGTGGTAGATATATCACCAGCGGACAGACTACGGACGATTCCAAAGTGCTTTTTAGTCTACTTGAATATTTTGATTTTGATTTGATTTGATATATAAAATAAACATAGTTAATATTTTTGGTTAAGCGTACACTTCCTTGATTAGTATATTTTAGTCAAGTTGTTATAAAAATTCGTTGGAGTTGCTATTCATTATATAGTTCACCGATAAAGAAAATTACATTTAATTTTAGTTAACGCTTTCTTGTAAGAAACAGCATTTTTTATTACTTTATTTGTATTATTACAGCAGTGACTTCTTCGTCATATTAGTAGTAGAAATTAAGAAACCTTATAAAATATTTTTTTTTGGAAAGGAAAGAGAAACATCTGAATTGTAATAAAACGTGAAAATTTGTTAATCATGAAAATTACTTATTTTATGTATAACGTGATAAATCTTTGCTCAGCAAATTGGAAAACAAGATCAACTTTCCCCAATAATTAACAGAAAGCGCAATAAGCGAAAAAACGAAGAGAATTTGGTCTTAAGATTTTTAATTACAAAGTTAATTAATTTACGTGATTCGAGTTGGAAAACTTTGCTCCTTATGCAAATTACTCGTTTATTTATTTTACATAAAATGGGCGAACTTTGCTAAAGATCACTTTATTTAGTTGAAATGAATACTTACCACGTAATGGTTAGAATTATTGTTTTAATCCCCCAATATATCCCGTGATCCTGTTACATGTTATATTGAAAGTTCTCAAGGAAAATAATTGCGTAATTGTATTACGTTATTTAATGTTTCAAAATATATTCTTAACTAAGTGTTCGTTTGTTACCAGCGGAATTTCGTACCTTTTATTTCTTAAACAAATGTAGATTCTCCTTACAAGTCCGCTATCTGCCAGTAAAAGCCCCGTCAAAATAAGTCCAATCGTTTTAAAGATTTACGGGAAAAACATACATAATAAATTTGATTTTTATTTATTTCTTTATACTTTATTGTACACCACACAAAATAAATATAAATTACAAAGGAGACTCAAACTATGTAAATTAGTGACGGACAAAAGGCGGTCTTATCGCCCTAAAGCGATTTATTTCAGACAAATATTTGATACTTGAATACATTCATATGTATGCACTCCAATTGTTGCAAAAAAAAAAAACAGTCTTGACGACCCCCGAATAGTTTTTGTATGGATGCGTAGATTAGAATTAAAAATTACTTAAAAATGTGCTCAATTGTCACACCCGACTTTGAAAGGCAATCATTGAAATAAAAGAAAAAGCATTCAAATATTTTTGATGTGTCCCTTTATTATGGCAAAATACATATGTCTATACAGCTGCAGTTCGACGGACTCGTTGGTGCAGTGGTTTTGATCCTCGCTAGGGCGAGTTTAGAAACTCGTATTTTCTAATTTTTCTGAGTATGGACTAGGAAGCTTCGGTCGTGGCTAGTTAACCACCTTACCAACAGTCGTATCGCCAAACAAAGTGATTTATGTTCCGGTACGATGCTGTGTAGAAACCATATGAGGTATATCGCCTCTTACCAGATTAGCGCGCTTCCATCTTAGATTGTATCATCATTTACCATCAGGGCAGATCACAGTCAAGCGTTAAACGATCAACAATAAAAAAAGAAAAGAAACAGCAAATCTCTCATAACTCTTTATTCCTTTAGGGTAACTGTTGCTACCATTTCGAGAGAAAGAACCACGACTGCTGTCGTCCTTGCCATTCCTGTCCACACTGTGGTGATTGTGTTCCCGCTTGTGTAGTGCCACCACGCGGCTGTTATTACCATTGCTGTTAGCTATTATTGAAGTGTGATAATTTATTTATACCTTGCTATTTAAATGTGAAATTGTACCTGAACGTTGTGCTAGTTCCTCCATTAAATTATTTGGTGTTATGCGTTTGATTTTTATTTCATATTCCTCACTTTATTTCAAATTTCAATTTACTAATTTATGAATGTCAGCTGCAACGTCTGAATGACTGAATCTTGCAAACTCGTATTTTAGCATCTAAATGTTTTTTAGACTAGAAATTGTGTCTGTGATACCTAATGTGAAACATATATATATACACCGATTATAAACTTAATAAGTATTAGATTTGTTTTACATCTACCGAAATAACCTATCGATTTGATCAATAAGTAATAAGCCATTATATAAATTCTGCGTCCTTGATATAGGTACTATTTTGAGTCTATTATTTAATCCAATCCATAGATATACTCGTGTAAATATACTAACTCGCGACTTCGTCTGCGTGGAATTATTTTTGGTAGCATTTTCATAAATTGTTTTACAAATCAAAACACACCTGCAATGCCCTTTAAGGGTGGAAATTCCTAAAATTTAGTGTTACTCGCCCTTGAATCCAGCTTTAGCAGCGGAGTACGATAGTTATTATATTATATTGACGGACAAGTGGCAGAGGGTATGCAGAGCGCCAAAGAGGATTTATGCTTAGTTCAGTGGTCGGCGCGTTGGTACTGGCAAGCAAGGCTAGAATTACGTTTCGTATTGAAAATTAGAAGAAAGTGAAACTGTTACTAAGGAAAATCTGATAAAGAAGGTATAAATAATTGTATCGAGACTAGTATGACTTTGCTTTTACGGGTGCGAGTGGAATTTCGCAATATCCGTTCTTAACCGACCTCTACTAGCCAAAAGAAATATTCCTACCAAATTTCAACTCTCTGCGTCTTATGATTGCAGAGCTATCATGATGAGTCAATAGATACCTGGATATCTCCTATATATAGACATAGTCCCGAATTCAAGTGTAGGCCGATTAAATTTAAAATGACAGTTTTATGCTCGGAAATTCGTAGTGCCCAATTTGTACAGTTTGAATCTCGAATATGTCTGTCTATAAAAGCATGTAATATCATCTATCGAACTATGAGAGCCAGGGGACAAAGTGCTATGTATGCATTACAGTCTAATGGATAATCTCTGTGGAATTCTCCAAAATTCTGAACTTTCCTCTTTGTATAATAATATACCAGCGCAATTCTTAAAAATTGTGCATGTTTGTAAAGCTTGCATGACGAAACCATTCCTTTTCGAAATTCGGTTGCTTTGTGGAGTTTGGCCAGCATGGTATTGATTTTGTTGGAGAGACGATAAAATAGTGCACGATGTACGCTTGCAGCCAACGATCTTTATCTCCTACAATTTCGTTTCACGCTTTTAAAGTTCCGTGCTTTTCTCGAATATCCGTTTGGATTTAGTTTCGTAATTTTACATGTAGAGATTCTTAGAAAGTACTTCTAGTATTTTATTTCAAACCATTCTCTTTTGTACAAAATTTACGAGATCATTAATTGCGAAAATACATGAACAATTTCAGGTAGATTATTTTTTTATCATGTTTCTTGTAAATATATTAATAGAGATCAAAGGCTTCGATTGGGACTATTTTATAGATTGGTAAAAAGTCTAAACATTCATGATACTCTAACTTCTAGAAAAAATTAAAAGTGCATGCGTACAAAGTAGACATGTCAAAAGTGCAACTCCTTTGGTACACTAATTTTTGAGTTTTGTTTATATTTATCCTAATCTAAAATTTTAGATTACTGAAACTTAGAGGGAGGGACAAAGGAAGAGATGTTGTAAGGTAAGTAGCAGCCCATTAACGTCCCACTGCTGGGCACAGGCCTCCTCGCTCATATGAGAGAGGGTTTTTTAGAGCATAGACCCACCACGCTGCTCCACTGCGGATTGGCAGGCATAGTACACAAGTGCACTCTCTATTCCTTCACTCTCATAGTCCGATGTGACGGTAATCCGACACAACCGGAGAGAGATCGGGCGCAGGACCGACGGCTTAACGTGCTCTCCGAGGCACGGGGGTGGATCACACCGCCAACTTCCCAACTTCGGGCAAATATTGAGAAAATCTTAATAGAAAACTCAATATCGATTTCGAACTGGCCCGACCCGGGACTCGAACCCAGGACCTCATGTCTGTAGTCGAACATGCTAACCACTAGACCAATGAGGCAGAGATGTTGTGAATGTAATGAATTTAATTATAATGTAAATATTAAAAGTGTCGAAAATTAATACAAAAAAATTATTTAAATCTCAAATGACGAATTTTAAATAAAAATGCCACGTGATTTTTGTCAATATTAGAAATTATTAATTAAATTTTGTTTTTCAATTTAAAATTTAGAAAAGAGAATTTATGAAATATATTTATTTTATATTTCTATGAAAAGTAGTATATAAAATTATTAAATGACGAGTGGCAAATTAGAATGCCACATGTTAATTGAAAATATTTAAATTAACTAACCTTCAAACGAATTAGCGTAGAAAACGCTGCACATCTTCGTGACGCTAATTTAGCGTTTCATCGTAAAAATTTTACCCATGCGCCTAAAGAAATTTCACTTCAATAATATGTATTATATATGTATTGCAAAATATACATTACTAATATTCCACACGTCTATCTTAACTTTTTCTTTCATAAAAACCTTCTCCTGTCTAAAGCATACACAACAAAAAAGAATTAGCGAAATTGAGCCAACCGACTCACTTATTATATAAAATAAAATAAAAATAAAAATTTGTTTTGTTCGGCTCATCTCATAAAGTGGTATAAAAACAAATGGGAAGGATGATCCTGCAGAAGTTTAAACTGTGTTGCAGTGATCAACGCTCTTCTTTGCGATATATGTACATTCTATTTTAAATGAATAACACAATATTTAAGACTATTGGCATGCATACGTACGTGTGTGTGTGAGAGAGAGAGAGTGTGGGTTGCGTGGGTATGTTTGTGTGTGTCTGTGTGTGTGTAAATTGTGGTGATAAAATCATACAGCGGACTTATATAAGTCCGCTGTATGATTTCATGGTTATGAGATATATGTAAATTCGCTATCAATCGAATTGTCAATCTAAGACGTTCTGGAATGCACCTAAAGACTAAAAGAATCAACCATTTAAGATAACATTGATCCATTTATGTAAATATTTATTCGTGGTTGTCTGGAAGAGATTGCTGATGAGCGAGAAGACCGCCCAATTACACACGAAAAGTACCTAATAGTAATTGAACATCTATTTTTTAGCGTGGTGTTCAATAAAGTATATTATCTATCTATTTATGAAATAAGTAAATTTAGAGATATATTGTTTATAAATTAATAAAGAATATCTTTAAAAATCACGAATGCCAAATTTATGTCGATAACAAACAAAATTTTGTTACAGAAAAGTTTCTGCGTGGAATTTGAAACGAAATTACCAGGAAAACAGAGGATCGGCGGGACCCGCAATAAAACCTTTATAAACTAGGAGCGTTGTGGAATAACAATAAAAACTACTGTGTTTGTGTAATCATGCAAATCGGGGTGCGGTCGTTCGTTGTTTTATTTGTTTGTTCGTAAGTTTGGGGAAGTGCGGGGGCAAATGAGAAGGCGCGGTGAATGCCCGCGCGCACCATGCGGGCCGTAGCGGTTTTTTTAACCGCCGCGTGTGCCGCTGTATCTGCACAAATTGCTTGGACACCCATTTTTGTGGATGGCAGCAGTAAGTAGCTTATAATACGCTTTTCATTTTTATTCATGACGTCGACGATAAAGTTTTTTATAAAACTGTGAACAACGGCTGCACATACGAAAAAGCATAACTCGTTGTCACGTTACGCCTAAGTCGAGCGTGCAAGCAAGAGCGCGGAATAAGCGATAGAGATGCGTGATAGGCCTAAGCATTCGGCTTGTGAGGCAATTATCGTGCATAGCTATTAATGTAAGATTTAACAAAATTCTCAATGTTTAATTATTACACTTTTATTATTATGAAAGCGCCTGTACTAACGCTGAAAGGAAAATATTGTGGCCCACAAAAATAAATATCTATCAGAAAAATTAATACAATTGCAAAATCTATCAAAAAATAAACTACTACTCTATCATAAGATGATAGATTATATATCTTGCTTTCGTTCAATAAGGACTGGCTAGTTCAACTACTGTAAGCATAAGAATTTTCAATCTTCACAATCGTCAAAAGGCTCTCCAAAAATATACATTATTATTTTTATTTAATATATATTTAGAAGTGTATAATCAAGCAAAGCTATCGTGAGATGTGTCTGCATATCTCATTAAGTTATATTTATAGTTATATATTTATAACTCCCTGTATTTTTAAGAGAAACTTGCATTTTTAAGTAGCAGTTTATCAACGAAAAATATCATCGCTCATTGGAGTATAGACCCACAAAACTGCTCCACTGCAAGCTGGCAGGTTATAAATATCCCAGAACTGCTTCCAGACTTTCTTGCGATGGTTTCCTCAACCATAAATTTTAAACAGCAATAAGGTGTAAAGTTATAAAAAGTTAGAGCTACATACCCAAAATTCGAACCAGTGTTTCTTAAACTAACTATTGGGCATCGCTTCTATTTCGATTTTTACTTTCTAATCACTGCTTTTGTAGGCCAAGTGGATCTTTGGACACAGTCATCGTCAGGCTGCACGTGTCCTGATGGAAGTGAAGAATGCGCGTGCTGCGTGCGCGACGGGGCATGCCCTTGCGGCGATGTTGCACCTACGAGATGTGCTCAGTGTGGTCTCGAGCAATACTGTTCTAATAGTAAGTTTAAATTGTAAATTTCTACTTTTGCCAATACATTTTAACTTTCATTATACATCAAGATGCCTTCCAAATTATTCTTATAGCTTTTCATTGTTTTGACGTGAATACGTCTTTAAAATTGCATCAATAGGGAGAAAATGCAAGAAATATAATATATAGATAGATTTGGTGTCATAGCTACAATTCTACTCTAGCTCATCTATCTACTCCACCTAAATCAATTACATCACTGGAAAGGTAATGGATTAAAGTAATTATTACACTAAAGACTGTAATACATCGCATGCAATGGAGGGGGAAGCCCCGACATTTTGAACCAACGTACAACAAACCATAAAGCCATACCCCAATTTATTAAGTCTTCCAAATATGGTATAAGTAGGTAATAATTTGTTGTTATAGTTTTTAATACATAAATATTCACACACACTATCTCACGACGGCTAATAGTATATAAATAAAAGACAAGTTTTATGAAAACAAATTGAACAATAGTTCCACTCACAAATTATTTATGCATTTTGCTTCGTAGTGTGCAACATAACCATAGACTCCCGGATCCTCAAAAACAAATCCGGCAAAACATTCGGCCAAATAAAGTCTCCATCGATGGAAGGTCCTGGCGCTTGTTCCTATGTTCTCCAGCCTGATGCTGGTCAGCGAGTGGAAATTCAACTATACCGGCTGGTTTCCGTCGGTAGATTTAATGGGTCAAGGTAATTTTTATAATATACTATCTCATCCGGGCCACGTCATCTGAGTACTCTTAAATATAGAACTTAAAATACGCCATCCATTTAATATTTATATAGTTGACATCAGAACTCATAATTAACGATCACTCGCTTTAATTATCTCTTATCATAAAATAAATTTAATCCTATCCTAGGCTGTAAATCTAAGTCCCACAAAAGGAAAAATTATTCTAAATTAGTTTTAGATCTCTCCGCGGTGAAACATTATAACAGGGAATTTTTATATTGCCTGGCGCAGTGGTGTAAGCTCTCGCTTTGCTAGCAGAGATCCTGACTTTGATTCCTTGTAGGGCGAATATACACAATTGCATTTTCTCATTCGAATCTGTCGAGTTTAGACTCATGGGCGGCTACAGCCCACCCTACCTTCAAAAACGTGCCACCGAGTAAGGGATTTGCGTTCAGGTACGATGTTGTTTAGAAACCACAAGAGATAAATTGCATTTTTTTTATTTATTTGGGTCAAACAGTACGCAATACTTTAATTACATATGTATATATTTAATTACAAAATATGAATAATATATATAATATTCGTGCACCAGCACCGTTAAGCACAACTTACTAAAACAAAACATATAGAAGTGTACTATTGAATAGCATTGACAATTTGATCTTACCAGATTAACGCGCTTCCATCCAATACTGTATCATTGCTTACCATCAGGTGTGATTACTGTCAAACGCTTACCTATCAGCGGTAATATATATATTTATGTATATAGCTTACATAATTTAATTGTATAGAAATGCCACACGATAAAGTCAGAATTTCAGTAAACAAAACTTATCTGACCAAGTTATGTTCACGTTGCTAAACATGAGAGTGTATTCCATCTACCCAAACATTGAAATATTAATGTATGGGAAAACGGATAAATCCCCGAGGAAATACATTTACAAGTTTAGCACGTTATGTAAACAAAATGTTACAAGACAATAAGTAGACTATATATGTAAGAGAAAGCTTTGTCAAAAGAGGATAATATATAAAAAACAAGAGAAGTAATACAAAGTTAAATATAATAACAACAGTTCAACCAAACAAATATATAATAAATAATACTTATAAAGTGAAGTACATGATAAAATAAATTTGATGAAATAGTGCAGAGAGTTGGTATTTATTTTAATAATGCATAAATAATTACTTATTATTTCGATATCAAATATGAAAAAGCGTTTGTTATACATTGTTAATGTAGTAATATTTAAGTGCATTATTAATTTAATACTTAATTAAATTAATTTGGAACAAATTGCACATCTATTGAAAGCTCACAAAAAGGTTTAGTTTAGATGGCGTATATTAATTGTTCCTTAATAGAACCTTTAACATGTGTTTAATTGATTATGAAGACTTTGGCAATATATATAAGGAAATGATAGTGTATAAAAAACAACAGAAATAGTATTCGAGTAACTCGATATTTATTTAAATAATATTGAAATTAGTATTCATTATTTGGCTATTAAATATGTAAATGCATCAGTTACATATTTTTTATAATGTTTGGGACTATTATTAGTGTTAAAATAATGAAATTTATTTTGCAATAAATTGCCCAACATAAAAAGTTTAGAGGGCGTATATATTGAATTTTTTAAATTACTTGTTCCTTAATATAAACTTTTACTTGTTTTTAATTGATTATTAAAACCATGACAATATTTATTTAGCTGTATAGGTGGATGGCTGCAGCTGGGTGATGGTAGTGCAGTTCAAGATGCTACTGGTACAGCACAGACACGTTTATGTGGAACAAACGAACGATATACACCGCCCGTCGTACTATTTGCCGATCATGGCGCATCTGTATTAGACTTTAGGTACATTTTAATTAATAAAATATGTACTAATATTATAACAATTACAGTAGTTAATTTCATAAAGCTTTAAAAGTTTTATGATTGGTTGTTGTGTACAATTTTCTTATTTTTCGACGTTCGTTGTTTTTTTTCGTGATTTTCAATTTTATATAAATTTTTATACAATAAAGGTAAGTAGCAGCCCATTAACGTCTCACTGCTGGGTACAGGCCCCCTCATTCATAGGAGATAGGGTTGTTAGAGTATAGATCTACCACGCTGCTCCACTGGGGTTGGCAGGCATAGTACACAGGTGCACTCTCTATTTCTTCACTTTCATAGGCCGATGTGACGGAAACCCGAAACGGCCGGAGAGAGATCAGGCGCAGGACCGACGGCTTAAAGTGCTCTCCAAGGCACGGGGGCTTATCACATCGCCAACTTCCCCACTTCGGGCAAATACTGAGAAAATCTTAATAGAAAACACTATATTGATTTTTGAAATGGCCTGACCCGGGACTCGAATCCAGGATGTCATGGCTGTCACCGAACATACTAACCATAACCTAATGAGGCAGTTTATACAATACTTAACACAAAACAATCAAATTATTGCCAATTTGTCCGCATATATGTTTCTTCCAGTTAAAACAGCTATACTGATTTTGAAAAGACTTTCACATATGTTAGTTTATATTCTAATTATATAAATGAGAACTTTATAGCATATCAGTCACATTATATTGAACCATAGACAAATGTGACCGAGGTTGTTAATCCGATACAAACTTAAAACTATATCAGGTATTCAAACTTTCTCAGAATTGTTTTGGGAAACATTACCTAATAAGAATACAAAAATAAAATATTCAGGCGTTGTATATGTTTCATCTTACCTTGTACAGAGGGATTAGTAATGTTCAATTCGGAATTGTGGTTATTTCACAAAGGGGACATCGAATTTGTGAAGTACAGCGTACAGCATTGTTACCTATTGGGAATACAGACTGATTTGGGGCATTGTTCAATCAATTTCTAAAGTCCTCGAATAAGGTCACTTTGAATCGGGAAATAAGTGTATTGACAGTGTACTTCAAGTCACAGAAACATTTTATTTGCTTAAGTTTACTACCTTTTAATAAATTTTCTCTTGTCAATCGGTCAAAAATTGTATTAGCCATTTTTGCAACATCGCCCACGTTGTTTCTGATTTCGTGGTTATAGAGGAAATGCATCGTTAACGATAATCCCTAAATGAGAATGTGGTAGAAACTTCGCCCTTTTTATACAGACTTAGGTTAATCCCTTATATATATACTCATAGACATTTGCAGCACCAAAAGAATGGGTATATACAGCCCGTTTATAGGAGCAAGATGTTTTCCCAGACTATTCTCACACAAAACCCTTTGAATTCTAGATCCCAAACTCAATGAAACGAAGCACAGTAAGAAAGCTTTTTTCTATTTTCTTCTGTAAAGAGCCAGCACAGATACGTGTTGTATTTAGTGACTGACAATTAGGCTCTATCACTGTTAGAGATATACGATTATACACAGATTTATATTGGACATCATTAACGTTGTTTTTTTACCAGAATAACAGAAAAAACAATAAGGTCCCAGTTCCTTGCTTTCTTCAGTTTTACTTCACTGAGTAATACACAAGGAGTGGGTTTCCATCCAAGAGGAGGATCCAGAATTCCGCAAACGGGTAAGATTACTTTATTACGTACTCTAGCTTCATGATAAGTCAATGGCCATGTAAAAGTTTCACGTTAATCTCACCCAATTAATGTAATTTTTTTATGCTATTGGATGGTTATAACTTTAAATATTGGGCGTGGTTCGCTGGCATATCATTTTTATTCAAACACACAACTAAGCGTATATAAAATGTTCTTTGTTGTTCAAAGTATACCCACCCACCCAAGGAAGCTTTGGTACTTTAGGACATTGCTCTTTTTGCTTCACTCTCAAACAGAATCTAGCTATTCGAAATTATCGAAAAAGAGCATTATTAACTATTTGTAATATTTATTACGTTGACGAGCTTATTTTAATCTTAGTTCTTTTGTAGTGCAAAAAACTGCTCTACGATATAGGAATGCCAATTATATGACAGGATATTTTAATATTACATAAAATATCATAGAAAAAATATGTAGAGCAAATAAATTTCAAAGATAAAAATTATGACAATGTTTCATGATCTTGACCTTCCTTTAATATACCGTCCGTAAATATTAATATTGAACATTTCATAATAATGACAGTATATATCAACTCTGAAGATTTATTCATAACAATGTAAGAGTAGTGGACAAAGGTACGACCCTCGTCACAGTCTCTGTAGATCGAGTGTGCTATAAAGATACGAGTGGATTTGAAATTTTCCTTTACATATAATGGTACAAATATATAAATTTTCAATTTGTTGCTCTTAATATACCCAGGAGACTTATTGCACATCACTGCATACGTAATTTACAAAATGCGTAATGTTTGTCAGAATTTCCCTCGGGGTCGTCTGCGAAATAACTTTGAAAGCTTATTTCATGTACTTTATATTGATCTGTCTACTTGTTGAAGTAATGAACTATGTAATGACAAATTGGCGAGTTTGCCATATTATGAAAACTTCGTCAGTTATTTATGTAATATTTTATAACAGAAAGTATTAGGTTAATTAAGTACTTTAATCTATTGAATCCATTTTCTATATATCGTGGTACAAAAAATGATACATTTTAAATTATCATGGGAAACACGATGTAAAGTAAAACTCTGGCTGTATTTGAAAAATGTACGTTTTTGTTTAAAAGTTAAGCAATTTGGCATTGTTGGCTTAAATTTCTTTGTTATATGGATTACACAATGTTATGATGTACAAATATGCTTCAATAAGTAAAAACACTTGCTGTGTCCTTATGATCACACGTTAATCACACGTCAAGGGTGAATATTTGAGGCGAAGTTATAAGTATATACAAAAAGTTTCACTTTAAAAATACGAAATAGATCTTGTTTTTTATTTAATTATGAAGCAATAACATTTACAACATATAGGTATATAATTTGTATTTTTATAGTATGTATAGCTATAGTTAAATGAACTATTAAAATCGAGGTTCGTTGCTTGTTGGCTTGGCCTTAAAGGCTTTGTTGAATTTTATAAGGTAACATGCACTACCTTTTTCAACGCACTCCAGTTAGAAGAACGTCAATTAAAATCAGCTTAAAATTGCCTCATCCGTCTAGTCCATGATTGTTTTGTTAATAATCTTATGTAGATTTCACGTAAAAACGATAATAATTCTTCTACAAAAATCGCCAGTTGCCATGCCATTTTTAATATAGTATTTCTTCTATTTATTACTTTCTCGTTGTATTATAACGATTCATCTTTCTTTTTCAATAGAATGCTAATAAACTTAATATTTTCCATTGAATTCAAATTAATATCTTTATATATATATATAACTCCTATGTGTGTGTGTGTGTATGTCATACAACTCCTTCTATAGGGGGAGGACAGATCTTGTTCAATTTCTTTCGTGTCATTAGGTGGATTGAGGAATGGTTTGGATTAACAAATTAAAGCTGATAAAGCAGCGGGAGTTACCGCCGGGAAAATATAGTATATATAATCATAATTGTGCATAAATTACAGTCAATAATGTTATAATAAATAGTGACGTGGTGACTATCAACAAATAAAGTGTACAGCTCCGCTAGAAAAATGTTCAATTTAATAAATAGAACTGAACGTAGACGCTTTCCTGAATTATTTGTTGTTTGTAGATTGTGACTGGCTGTATCAAGATGTCTCTTGTCGCGGGTTCGGAACTTGTGTCTTAGCGAGTCCCGGCTACCCTGGATTATATCCACCACATCGCCGCTGCCGTTATCTCTTCGCGACTAACAGTGTTCACACAAGAGTTAAAATCATTTTCATCTCCATCATGCTGCCAAGAAAGTGAGTATCAATATCTGTTATCACTAGCGATGTAACTGTTTTGATAGACAGTTGCAAAAATGCATTTTTGAGCATATTTATATTTTCTAACGCTAGAAATGCAGTAAGGATAATATCTTCTTTCTATAATTTAATTTAATAGCCCGTGACTATTTGCGAATACGTGTAATAGTAACTCTCACGATGACGTCGAATTTTTTTTTATTGTTGAAACAGTACCACAGCTCTTAACATAAGTAAAAAATATAATTAAATGTAATTACAGCCAATAACGAATTTTACATCCAGAGAAAGAGTGCTAGTGCCTGTGTGTCTCTGTGTTTATGTGTCAGTGAGTGTGTGCGTGCGAGTGTAAGCGCGCTGTGTGTGATTAGAAATACAAGCTACCTATATGTATTCATTTAGTTTTTAAGAATTCTTTTTAAAACTTTTGTTTATTTATTATTAGAAGATATATATTCAAAATCATTTACAATCAGTTTGTAAAGATGTTTATTTATTTTAAAAGAAAAGTAAATTGAAAGGTAAGTAGCAGCCCAGTAATGTCCGACTGCTCCGCACAAGCCTCCTCGATCATAGGAGAGGGGGTTATTAGAGCATAGACCCACCATGCTGCTGCACTGCGGCTTGGCAGGCTTAGTACACATTTGCACTCTCTATTCCTCTTCTATCATTGTCCGATGTACCGGAAATCCGACACTCGCGGAGAGAGATCAGGCGCAGGACTGCCAACTTCCCTACTTTGCAAATATTAATAGAATCTGTATAGAAAACTCAATATCCAATTTGAATTGGCCCGACCCGGAACTTGAAACCAGGACCTCATGTCTATGACCGAACATGCTAACCATGAGACCAATGAGACCCTAACACGGTACAAACAAAGATATGAGCATTCTACCCCGAGTCATTAACTTGATATGCTTTTGTTATATAAGTAAGTAGCGTCCCACTACTCAACGTAGGCCATCTGACTTATTGGAGAGAGGATTTTTAGAGCATAGACCCACCACGCTGCTTCACTGCAAGTTGGCAGGCATAGTACACAAATGCACTCTCTATTCGAGAAGGCAATCCGTCGTCGAGAGAGATCAGGCGCGGGACCAACTCCTTATCGTGTTCTCCGCAGGGGCTACACAACTCACTACACAACTCGAACTCAGGATCTTATGTTCGTAGCCGAAGATACTGATCGCTAAACCAATGAGGCATATACTAGATTTTTTAAAATATTTATTGTATATCTACTTGAGAAAATAAATTATATTATTCTCTCGAGCAGAGCCTAACAAAATGAAAATATAAACACAGATTTAGGATAATCTCAAGAGCACTTAGATATACTCAAAAGAACCGTAATTAAATATTTTATTTTCTTTCTCCTTTATATTACTTTCTATGTTATATTTGATTAACTTATTCCAAATCAAAATGTTAAATATGATTATAAATTCATAAACTAAAATTTATAATCAGGATTCAAAAGTAATTATTTTGAATTTTTTCTCAACGCCTATTATTTATTTACGTCAATTTTGCTATATGGTAACATTGAAGTATTACTAAAACGTAATTAAGATAAACAAATAGTAAGGATGTGCTTCATGGAATGCTATGATAAATTAATGCCATATATTGTAAAGTGAATTTCTTATTTTCAAATAAATGGTTGAATAAACATATAAGTAAATTCGTCGCGTTAACTTATTTTTGTACACAACTAGCTGTTCCTCCTGGTTACCTGTGTAATTTGGAGAAACTCGTTCTTAATAAGAGTTTACGTTGCGAAAAAATATGTATGCCAAATTCTATGTCCGCGAGTGAGTGAATCTATTTCGCTATTATATACTCGTAAATACCGAATGATCTGGAGTAAAGCAAACTGTCAAATCGATATTTGACAGTTTTGTTGATATTTCGAATGGAATATGTATTAAAGCGAAACTTCTTTAGGCACACGAGGGTAAAATTTTTACGGATGAAACACCTGATTAGCATCACGAAGGTGTGCAGCGTTTTTTATGCTAATTCGTTTGAAGGGTAGGTAATTTTAATATTTACAAATTACATGTAGTATTTTTAATTTGCCACTCGTCATTTAATCATTTAATATACTATTTTTTATAAAGTTTAAAATAATTCATAAATTCTCTTTTCTAAATTTGAATTTCAAAAATATAAATTGACTATATTGTAATTTACAATTCGTCTCGTCGTAATATTAATTTGCGATACTTTTAATATTTTAATGACAATTCGATTCATTAAATTCCTAACATGTCTTACTTTTTCCCTCCCTCTAAGTCTCGGAAATCTAAAGTTTTACATTTGTATAATTATTTATAAACAAGACTTCAATAATAGTTTGCCAAAGAATTTTCACTTTAATTTTGTTTTATTTATTTATTATCATATACAAATTTCTTAAACTATTGTTGCTTAACATTTTGTGAATAAATATCTTTTTGGATTAATTTTTTTCGTGTATTTATTTGATATTTTGTAAGTCATTCTGCTATTCGAGCCGGAGACAACTCCAAGTCAGAGTTATAACCGATCGAGCCATTCTTAAGTTTATAAATGGTGTAACAAATACGAGTTTGTTTTATACATAATGTAGAATATTCAATTCAATAGATGGGAGGTCAATTGTATTACTTTATGTGTGACATTAAATCCGCTTTACGCTGCAGAGTTGGTCCTCAGACTTATTTGCTCGGCGTGAATACCTTTTGTTGAATTTCCTCTCGTAATTATATTCAAAGAGTGTTGTTTGTGAAGCGTTGGCTTTGTTTCTCGTTCTTGTGAGCTCAGCTGGCACTTCACTAGAATTTTCACATTATTTTGCTTAGTAAAAGTGTCTGGGTAATCCGAGAATTTTGATGTTTATCTTAGTATTTTCACCATTTAAGTCTCATTCAGTTTTTTTACTGTCTAGTCTATTTTACACCATTGCATTACTTTAAGGCATTTCGAAGAACTCATTACATTTGGTATTGAAAGGAAAAAAACATAATTAGTAATATTAATTACTTTCATAAATGCTTCATTATAATGTCAAGTCCAGTTCGGCATAGAAGTGCAAAGAGTTAAATTGGCGTTACGATAATATGCTTACAAAACAAGCTTATAAATGGGTCAATAAATAATTTTACTTTAAATTTAAAGTATTACACCGACAAAAAAATTTAAAGCAAAAAAAAGTTTGTTGTACCTAAAAGAATGTTTGAACTATCACTAATGCAAATTTCATATTAGAAAGTGGTGGTTTTCTTGTTCTTAAGTTTAATTCACCGAAAATTTGTATGAAAAGAAACAATATTGGGCCAAAACGAGTTGTTTTTGTATATTCGTATAATTTGTTATTTTGAACACTGTCGTTTTATTTTTTGTCGGCAATCTTGGTTTCGCTTTTTATAGTATTATCTTCTCATTATTAAATTGTCTCATTTATAAGCTCCGACAAGACTAGAACTTTCCAACATTTATCCTATACGTAAAATGAATGCCAAATTAATTCTATATCTTATTCAGTAACACTTGTATCGAGCGTCGGCCCGAAATTTTGTATTATTCGAAAGCCGTTTAACAATGGTACCCTCCCCTGTAAATAAAAAATTAGTTCATACGTAATCTATCTCTCTCACACACATACAACATAACCTGCTTACTACGGTTTAACTTATCGATTGAACCAACTTTCTTGTTCCGTTATAATATTGCGGTTATAAAAATAAACATTTCTGTATCAAGAAGACCGCTAATGTCCTATTAATGATCTTTGCTTACTTATCCTTTTAATACATCGTGCAAGTGTAAACACTCTATAGTTTTTCATGCCCTGGTTTTATAAATAAATAGAAGAATTTTAAATGTTCAAATGATTCTAATGTACAATCTCATGTAACAGTCTTTGTTATGGAACACCTTCAAAATGATTTTTTTTTATTTATATTTGGTAGGCCTTTATTCGCTGAGAAATGCATTTAGGCACAACCCCGACCTATAAGTCAGAAGTGTGGGACTCGGCGAAGGAGGAGCCCTCGCAGTACCAACTAAAACCCAGCGTAAACCTCTTCATCCATAAGTGAGGCACCAGGTGTTCAACTTTCTCATTCGTCCCTGGTACCCCAGATGAGTCCAACTGAGGATTCAAGAAGGCGGAAAGAGGTGAGCAAATACGCGCCGCCAAGTTCCCTGCCTCCATCGGCGGTGAGTGATGAAACAGTTTAAAATAGTAGTGCGCTAACCTGGAGCAATTTATTCCTTTGGATTCTACACATCATTGTAATGGAACGCAAATATTTTTGCTTTGCTAAGTAGCCACGGCCAATGCTTCCTGGAGTTCAAGAGATAAACAGATCAGAAAATGCAATCTCCTAACTATGAAGTAAGATAAATCGCTGCCCATTAACGTCTCACTGCTGGTCACAGGCCTCTTAACTTCTAGGAGAGAGGGTTTTTAGAGCATACGGTTGGCAGGCATAGTACACAATTGCACTCTCTATTCCTTCACTCTCATAGACCGAGGTGACGGAAATCCACCACGGCCGGAGAGAGATCAAGCACAGGACCGACGGCTTAACGTGCTTTCCCAGACACGATCGTGTATCACACCGCCAACTTCCCAATTTGGGGCAAATATTGAGTAAGTCTTTAATAGGAAACTCAATATCGATTTTTAATTGGCTCGGGACTCGAACCCAGGACCCCATGTCTGTAGCCGAACATACTAACCACTAGAGCGTTGAAGAAGTTTATACTATACCCTGACTGTAATTTAATCCACGACGTCTGTTAACGAAGCAAGCACTCATACCGTGGTACCAGCAAGTCTGTCGAGCGACAAATATATGTAAAATAAAGGCTTTAAATCTGTAAAAATTATACAGAATATCCTTTCCAACATTATTTTTTCTAAATAGATGTTAAAAGAGACTTAGTGACACGCGTCTCCAAGGATTTTACGCTTACTATGTTAGTAACGGTGTTCTAACATGCTCGTTTTAATCCGTGATAACAATTGTTACTATTGCACTATTCCTATATATTTTTGCTAGTTTTTCGGTCGGAATATCGAAATGTATTTTCAAAAATTCTTTTTTACGGATTCTATGTGTTGTTCCAGAAATTCCCGAAAAAAATTCAGGTTTTTAATTGTCCATGTTTATTTCATTGGTTGATCTGCTTCGACGTTAATTCGGTTTATGTAAGTAAATCAAATCAAAATATCTTTATTCAAGTAGGCATATTACAGCACTTTTGAATCGTCAAATATATATTTTTTTCCACACTCTGATTCTAATACACGTCTGATTATGGTACTCAAGATCGGCTTAAAATCTAAAGTTACGAGGGTTCCTTCGCACCCTGATTCGAGATGAACCCACAACAAACACAGTCGGGTATTTTTTTTACCATCATCATTACAATAACATATTAGTTTACTATATTTTAATTAAAATTAGAGCAATTCGTTCACTCCCAGGCGTTTCTATCCTCTAGGTAATCTTGCAACTCATAACACGAGTTTTCTATCAACTTTCTTTTAACAAAGACTTTGAATTTATTAATTGACATCTTTAGAACGTCTTGTGGCAGTTTATCATAGAAACGTATACAGTTACTCTTAAATGATTATTAATTGTTAATCTTATGCAGCCTGCTAGAATTTATAACAAGTTTGTTTTGGTTTCGTAAGTTATATGATGTACATTCACTCTTTTTATTTGCAACAAGTTTTCTAATATGTATACGCAGTGAACTGTCATTATGTTAACTGCCTTGAATTTGTTTCTTAACGACTCTCTTGGACCAATATTGTAAAGTACACAAAAGAGCAATATATCAATTAAGCTCTCGTGCTTTTCTATAAGAGATAAATTCAAGAAACATCAATTCTCACAGTACCAACGCAATATATATTAAATAATATCTTATATCTCCGTAATAATATTCACTTATACAACAAAAAAAGTGAAATGCACAATTTTAATACATGAAACAAAAACAAACTTGTAATCCCATACTTTAGAGTGGTAAAGATTCAGAAATCATTTGACGGGTTGAGCAAACGCATTTTTAATAAGATGCGGCAATTCAATTTGGATTTACCTCCGCATAATTTTAAGAGATATATCAAAAACATACTTTTACAAAAGGCATATAATGTTGAGAATTATTTAAGCGACAAAAATGTTTGGACTTGATTCCAGTTGCACACTGATATATTTCACATTGTAACATACAAAACTGTCATTAAACGGGTAACGGTTGAGTTTCTTGCCGGTTTGTTCTCAGCGGATTACACTTTCCGAACCAGTGGTAGATTTGTTACCAACGGACATACTACTTATGATTCAAAATTGCCATTTGAACCTACTTGAATAGATAATATTTTAAAATGGTATTATATAAATTAAACTAAATTGTTTCGACGGTATCACCTGCTTCCTGCAAGTTCCTAAGTTAGAAATAAACCTTTTTTAGGTCATTCAATTAGTTTTAGGTTATATTTGTAGAAACTGTATTAACATTTAGTGTCATGCTACATATAAATGTATTTGATTAGAAGTGGATGAATAAAAAGTAGTTTTTCTTATCTTATAAATTATTTTAGAAACGCTTTTAATCGGTCGCCGATTAATTACGTATATTTCTTTCATTCCGGTTCCGATACTCGGTATTTATGTAATTGTGTATTGTGACATTTCGAGATTGGATCTAATGGACTGGCTGAGGTTAGAATATCACTCTCTAAGAAAAAAATTGCTGCCTTATTGCAGTCTTTTAGCTTAAATGTTTGACTCTTACCACGTTAGCACGTTGTCGTCTAAAAATGTATTATCATTTACCAGCACATACATTTTAAAGGGTAAAAAATAACGTTCTTTTTAATAGATACATAGTATTTTTATCCCTCAGGGGATTTATACGTTTAGAAAGGCCAAAACAAACATCCCTGAACAATCGTCGCTGTGAATGTAACAGCCACTCATATCTCTTTTTCATCCGCACGGACTTACTGTAAAAGGAGTGCATAAACCTACCGAAAAGGGTGGAATGTTTATTATTTTTTCATTGTGTGCACATATTTACGTTACCTTGTATTATTAACATTGTAGCTCTCACCTTGGATTTGAATAATGTCGTCTTCTTTCAACAAAATACTTATTTACTTGGAAAAAATACGACGAAGTTTACTAGCAATGCCCCACCCACGTTTTCACCCACGAAGATACCGATCTCGTGGCAATAGAAAATCTACTAAGTCGGACTTATTTTCTTATTGGCATTTTTTAATTCGTTATATCTTTTGAATGCAATGTCCCATTTTAATCATTTAAAAAGATTTTTACAGGTATTGTAACGTTCTTTAATAAAATATTAATAAGAGGATTAATACACAGGTATGAATAAAATGGTTTGATAAATATTGTCGGCACTGTTATTTACTTTTAAAATGCAAAAAAGTAGTTACATTTGCAAAACTACAGTAGTTGGGGATACGGTACCCTGGACTTTTTTGTAGATATTAATACGTTCTATAATATTGTAGAACATTTTTTGTTCTATCTTCAATAGTTTCCACGGCGCACGCGATAACAGGTTTTGCTAATGGAGAAAAATAGAATTTTGTGTGAAGACGTTACAAACATATATACTTCCATGTCAAAATACAAATCTTTCCTATTTATAACATAAGTTTAGGTTGACATTTTTATGTACTCGTATACTTACGTGTACTAGTATTAAAATATAAAAAAAGGTTGGTAGAATGTGTAAAGTAAAATCTTTTTCGTTTCTTATTTATCTAACATAACGAAATCATCTGCAACTTCATAATTCTGCAACTTCGTAATTAAAGTGTACTTTATGGGTGCGGGTAGGGGGGAGGAGGTGGGGGGTTAGGGTAAAAATTTGTAAAATTATTAATGTAGTTATGTTCTTTTTACAAAACCTGTATCCATCCATTAAATACACTTTAGATTAGATGACATAAAAGTGTAGAGTGAAGCTTTAAATTAATAAAGCTTTAAATTAAATAAATCTTTACTAAAGACCTCTATTCATTTTCTAGAATTTCTAGAGATGAGGTTGAGGCTAAATAAAAAATTTCCTTCACAAAGCCGTCTCTTATAAATTATTCTGTTATAAAAATTTCCATTTTAACTTTCTTAAATATAAAAGAATGTTTATACATTTTTAAACAAATCCACAGTCACATTATATTTAAAATATTTAAAGAAAAGTTATATAAGAAAAAAATATAAGCATCATTAAAAATATCTCGGGGAAACCATTCTGTGTCAACTCCGTCGTCAGTATTTATACAAAACGCCCGCATGAGAATTCGTACGTTTTGAAAGCCCATTGAACAATCGGTCCATCTACATAAAAGTCTGTAATACATATATGTAGGATTTATTTACACCCTCAATGAAAAATATCAACAAAACAGTTTTTTTTTTCTTTGAAAGAGACCCATGGGGCATTTTTTATAACGAACTTCGAATTTATTGAGCAAAACCCCGTTACAGTTTTTCAGTTACTTCGTAATATAATCCTTTATATAAAATGAATATTTTTTAAATAATAATCTTCTCATCAAATAATTAAATAGGCAACTTTAGTCTAGAGTATAGTAAAAGATGTAAAAGATATAAGCATGCATCACATGCCAGTCATCTTTCAATTAAGTATACTCATATGATGTAGTGTAGAACTGCCTCATTGGTCTAGTGGTTAGCGTGTTCGACTACAGACATGAGGTCCCGGGTCGGGCCAATTCAAAAATCAATATTGAGTTTTCTACTAAGATTTTCTCAATATTTACCCGAAGTTGGGAAGTTGGAGGTGCGATCCACCCCGTGCCTCGGAGAGCACGTTAAGCCGTCGGTCCTGCGTCTGATCTCTCTGCGGTCGTGTCGGATTCCCGTCACATCAGACTATGAGTGTGAAGGAATAGAGAGTGCACTTGTGTACTAAGCCTGCCAATCCGCAGTGGAGCAGCGTGGTGGGTCTATGCTCTAAAAAACCCTCGCTCCCCCGAGTGAGGAGGCCTGTGCCCAGCAGTGGGACGCTAATGGGCTGCTACTTACTTTTTTTACTTTATATGATGTAGTATGTCCACGTGTCAATATTTAATAATTATTATGTAGTTTCATTTCAATTTTGAAACTAATAAACGTACCGCTTTTCACTCGTAGATGATCCTAAGTTTTATTGATTGGTTTATTTTATGTTCCTCCGAATTGTACTACACTGATTCTAAAATTGATATTAGCATCAAAATGTATTCTTTTATCTATTCATTCTGATTCATTTTTTATAAAATAACTACGTTCGTGGAAAAAAATCTTGCCATTGTTTTATAGATTTACATTATTTACAGAAATAGTAATGAACCAATTAAAATTTTATTTAAAATGTAACCCAAATTCATTACAGGCAATTAAATTACATAATAACCAACTTTTTAATGATGTGCGCTGTTCCAGATTTTTGCATGTCATAACTCATTAGGACGTTCGTGAGTATCGTATACTAACTCTATCTCTTTTAAATTTATTACTTAAAAATGAACATAACCAATAAATTTTAGGTTTTTAGTATTTGGAAACTGTATTTCACTTACTATACAAGTAAAGTTTTGCACTTGAGAATTACCCATTTTTTTTTCTTTCGAAAATTATAAAATATAATTCAGGTCATTAGTACATGCAAGTGAAACTTTTTTTAATTTTCACGAATGAGACATTATAAATGCTATACAGTCAGTTCATGCGAGCTCTGAGTGCTGCCATATTAGCCTTGGTTGCTCTTCCAGGCGCCTTTCATTTATTCTGCTGCCGACTGTAATATGATAAGCGACAGATGGACGAAAAAAGCGTGAGGCGATGGCAAAACAACCACTATGAAAATTGCTCAGATGTTTACTCATAAATTTTTCACTCGCCTCTAGATGGAAAAACTATAAATTTGTGGAATGATCTTCCACGAGTGATTTGGCAATCTGAGTCCTTGACTATCTTCAAAAGATATTTGAAAGAGTATTATAGTATGATTATTAAATTATATATGGGTATATATGTAGTTTATGTAATGTATTGAGTATGTAAATATATATCTATCTATTTACATATAGGTATACGTGTATTGTCTATATTAATTTTGTATGTACCTACATTAGTACTTTTATAGTAGTAGTAGTAGTAGTAATAATGGGTTGTTCTTTTGCACTTACCCAGTACTGTCATGGGCTACTATTTCCAAGGTTGTCTGGAGGAGATCGCTCTGAGCGAATAGACCGCCTTTGTACACCTATATCTATAAAATTGTAAGAATAAATATATAAAATAAATAAATAAGAAAATTAAGACTCAGGGAGTAAGCTGGTGACTGCGTGACGAGAGTGTTATAAAAAGTGTGATCGGGCGAAGCGAACGGAAGTTGAGAGAGGGATATAAGTAAGTGAAGGTGGAAGGAGAGATAATAACGTTTGGTATTTTACTGTAGGGAAAAGGAAGAGAGGTGCGAGCACACATTTCCTTTCTCTCTTTCTCTCACAGCTCGTTACGTTTCGTATATCTAAGACACAGTGCAGCCCTTGTCTATATAACAGTGTAGAAGCAAGCGAGTGTATATTTTGTTTTACTTCAGCCGTGTAGTCCAAAGAACATTCGCTTTTTATATAAGTTTTGTTTTGTAAAATTAAAAATTCTAATAATACAACTCAGTAGAAAATCAGATCACAACCACTTTTATTGCCAATGCAGCAGCGACTAAACTCCTCTTTGTCGATTTTAGGACGAAGTTCAAGACAATATTATATAGGTATAAATATAAAAGTTATTGCATGTAAAAGACTTTATTTAAATAATGAATTTGTCATTGGGAGGCTTTTATTCACTGCACCCACACTGAATAGTCGTAGTTGGACAATTGATAATTATCACCTCTTTGCAGCCATTGTGCTACGGACTATTTAACGTTGCGGGCTGGCAGCTCGCCCTCGGCGCCATTGCTCGCATCCCTCTGTTCAGAAAGAACTGCTACGTTGGAACATCCCGGGCCAAATTTGTTGTTAGAATTCAAGTACGTACTGCAATCGATATAATAGACTTTTATAACGTTAAGTGTGTGCTAATTCAATCTAAATTCTGATCTCAGGTTCAAATTAAAGAGTATTCAAAAGCCAGGCAGCATTGCCTTTTCGGATAGCGACACGCTGTCTAAAGCATCATCCAGGCTCTGGCTTTAAATATAAACTACTTGTTGCCAGCTATTTTGATTGCAATTTAAAGAAATTATATACTTCACTGCTTTATAAATGCATTGTATAGAAAACTTTTTAGTAAAATAATTTTGTATGCTTTTCCATTGCCAATTCCAGAAAATTAAAACGAAAAAAATGTATTCAAATCGTTTGATTCACTTTCCACTTTTTGTGAGAATAATGCACGGTTGTTAATATATATAGAGCTTAAACCGAACACTATTTGGCATAGATCAGTTTTACATGTACTTACAAGCTCACAATTTTTCAGAACTATTGTAAGCTTTGGGAGAACAAGTAGGTTATATTATTCCTATAACTTCAACAGTTAGAATATACTTTATTGTACACCACAAACATTAAACAAGTAATACAGGAAAACAAAATTTTGCGAGCAGTACAAATAGGCGACCTTGTCGCTTATTAGCGATTTTTACCAGGCAACCTTAGGATTAGGGAGATTATTTAAGATGAAAAGGGTAGGTGGTGTTCTTAAAATATTAAACATAATTTTTAAAAGAACTATAAAGAATCTTCTTACAAATAAACGAAAGCACCAAAGATGGAGAGCTTTTTTCACGTTGCTGTGTAAAGCCAAACTTTATGACCTTAATGTTAATAAAATAACTGTCGCATTACTTTCAAAGATTATTTCTTTTATATGCCTGTTTGTTACAAAATTTAAACAGTCATTTCTATTCAATATTCAATAGCCTTCGACCCAATTAGTTGGTCGGTTTACTTCACCGTATCTTGAGTAGCAACTTTAGAACGTTTTTATTAGTTTTCCAATTATTAACGAAGGAGTTTAATTAATGTTTCTTTATCTTGAAAATATATATGTCATTCATATTGTTAGAACGGCCCTTAATCAAAGAAATCGCTATGAAGCCAAATTATTTACGGGCAAAAGTAAGCGAAATTATTTCTTTTTCGAATACTCGAAAAACTGAGTGAAATTTTAAGAAAGTTCTATCTATATCTAGTTTCTTGAAAGTTTTTAAGATGAATGTGAAAATGCTGAAACATATACACTTTTTTGATTTGTTTTATAGTCTGTAGACCATGATTATCTTTTACCAAGTACATTTTGTATTTCTCCAACATGAAACTGACAGAAAAAATAATTCAACATATTATATTATTTTTTAATTTATCCTATTGTCATTAAATTTTGTTTGTGTAGCTCGGGGCCATTGGTACCTCCTTACGACTACAATGGATTCATTGCAAAGTTGGAATTTTTAGAGAAAATAGATACCAGCGCTTCACCACCTACAGTTGCAGTTGCATCGCCTCCACTTGCAGCACTTACACATCTGGCACATGGTAATTTGTATGCCAACAAAAGTTAAAATTTTGTGGATTTCTTTGAAACCTAAAAATGCACCATTTATTTTATAAACCAGTTTAAAGGGGTACGTTGAAACCTAGGCATTTTTTTATTTGAAAAGGCGGCTTTTTAAATAAGCTGCTAACCTTAGTGATTCATATTTTACTACCATCAAGTGCATAATTGACTTTTCTATGTTATAATAACTATTTAATTTATATATACTCTTCAAAATTATATTGGCATAATTATGAAAGTTGCACTTTATATATATCGACATTTTTTAAAACTAATACAGATTTCAGTTAATGAATTAAAATATTTTTCTAAATTACCACAGTATATGAATTTGTTTCAATTATTATGAAATTCCATTGTATATGCAATACATATGCGAATACTGAGCATACTGCATGAGCGTTCGTTAAATGAAGTATCTTCAAGAACAGTAAAGACTCTGCGGTCTTAATATTGGATTTATTTCGTTATAATTGTTAAAAAGTAGAAATTAGAACATTTTTATATCAAAACTGTTACTATATAGATGTGGTTAAATAAAAAAAGAGTAAGTAGCAGCCCATTAACGTCCCACTGCTGGGTTTTTAGACCCACCACGCTGCTCCATTGGCTCCATTGCTCCATTGGCAGGCATAGTACACAAGTGCATTCTCTATTCCTTCACTCTCATAGTCCGATGTGACTGGAATCCGACACTAGCGGGGAGAGATCATACGCAGGACGACGGCTTAACGTGCTCTCCGAGGCACGGGGGTGGAACACACCGCCAACTTCCCAACTTCGGGCAAATATTGCGAAAATCTTAATAGAAAACTCAATATTGATTTTTTAATTGGCCCGACCCGGGACTCGAACCCAGGACCTCATGTCTGTAGTCGAACATGCTAACCACTAGACCAATGAGGCAGTGCAGTTAAATATAGATATCTAAATGATAACAGTTTTGAGTCCTTATTGAAATGAAATGTTAATTAATATAGCTACGTTCAATAAATTGTTTATAGAATTAAGATTTATATTGTGGAAAAGGAAATTGCTTTTTGTTAATCCGCGTTCAACTCAGAGATGCAACTCTTTACTAGAGGGATAATGTGGAGTAATTTGAATTTCTTTGACATTAAAGTTTTCAATTTAATTAAAGGTGAGAGAAATACGGTCGCAGAAAGCGATGCTACATCCAATGAAATATCGTCCAATAACGGGGGTCATATTGGTTGCGGTGCTATAGCAAGAGGCTATGGTGCGGGCGGTATCCGCTCGGGACATTTCGACACAAGAACCTCAGCGTGGCGTTCGCAATGTGTTATACATTTAGTTGGAATGCCAACGGACGTGGTCCAAGTGTCACTATTTAATTATAATTTAAGGTATTCTATATTTTTTTAATTAACATTTAGATAGATAATAATAGCTTTTATTTGCTTTTTTCTAGCATGTATACAGTCTGTACTACTTAGTTGTCCGATGCAACCATCATAATTAAGAGCAGCAGTTCGTACCCTACTATTGAGTATTTACCACAGATTATTTATCAAAGTATACTCACACAAACTCACAGATAATGCATAAATTTATCCATTTAAATAAACATTCCTTATTTTTTTGCATTATCATAATCTATATTTTTATTAAACATTTTAAATAGGGTGATAACACATTTTTTATTAAAAAATCGATGTTTATATTAAATAAAATTGACGGAGCGTCATTATTTAGTATTGAAACTGTTGGATATTATTTGCATAAAAGAATATTTTTTATTGGAACAATATTGTAACAGAAATCTCGAAAAAATAACTGATATCGTTGATAAAATATTTTTAGGTTAACAGTAAATATTGTTGCCAATTTATATCAAAAAACTCGAGTGATATCGTATCGAGAATAATGCGACATTTTTTTAACTTTCGTGTAATAAAAGACTAGATTTCAAATATCTTATTGTAGCTTATTTTTTAATAAAAGATTTCAAGTAAATACTTTGGTATTATTTCGATATGGAAAATATATTGGTGATTTGCAATCACATTCTATTTATTTATAAAAAACATCTATGTTATATTTCTTGTTAGGTTACAAAGTTGTAGATCTCATATTGAGGTCTTAGAGGGGCACCATGAGTTTGGAGGCCGGGGAGAAAGGGCAGATAGATTTGAGAGAGGGGATAGAGCCCTCTTAAGAGTTTGCGGACCATCTGTAAGAGAAGCAAGAGATCCCTCTGGAAGGTTTCTATTTCGCCAAGCTGTTACATCGAAAGGATCAAATCTAACGATATTAGTGAGACGAGCAACGTCCCAAAGCGTCGACGAAGAAGAGTTCGTTGACGGAGCCTTTGCTTTTCATGATGGTATGTATTGAACCAAACTAACTTTTACTTTTACTAGGGAGTCTGCAACTATATTGATTTTTTATGTAGCTATTTCTACAATTTATGTGGTAGAGATTTTTAAAAAATATATAAAAATTATGAAACAGTATTAAAACTTAAGCCTCGGTTTTCATTTTAGTTCATATTTATTATTGTTTTGTTTAAATAGTACTATGCAAAACTTACGTACACCTTTTAATTTAAAATTTCATTTTCTAGAGTTGAAACCGATATTTTTGATTATTATAGCGTATAACAATTGAAGCGTTTTTTAAATATAATTTAAGTTGGACCTTTTTTTAAAATAAATATAAATTTAAAGAAAGTAATACGTACATTGAGTACATCGAATTTTTAAAATCACTTCCGCAAGAATAATCGTTATCAAATAATTCAAAATGCAAAATATCGTGAAATATCGTTTTTTCATATATTATTTAAATGTGCGATTAATGATGACACTATAGAACGACTTACAATCTAAAGTTACAAGGGTTTCTTCGCATCCTTCTCTGAGAAGAACCCGCAACAAACTCAGTCGGGTATACTTTTTTTTGCTATCATCATTACAATATATATTTTTAATTTCTTATATATCAATTACAGCAATTTACTCACCCCCACACCTTAATGTAGGTTCATCAAGTTTGAAATTTGATTATTTTATATGAAAGTCTAAATATATTTGACGGTCCCACTGGCGCAGTGGTGCGAGTACTCGCTTTGCTAGCAGAGGTCCTGGGTTCGGTCCCCGATGTGACGAATTGAGGAATTTGTATTTTCTAATTTGTCTGAGTCTGGACTGGTGGGAGGCTTCGGCCTTGGTTAGTTACCACCCTACCAGCAAAGACATATCGCCAAACAGAAAATTGTGTTCCGGTACGATGCTGTGTAATGAAACCGTATGAGGTATTATCGCCACTTACCAGAATAGCGGGCTTTCTTCTTAAACTGTATCATCATTTTCCATCAGGTGAGATCAGAGTCAAGCGTAATTTTAATATCTCTCAATTATTTTGCCAAAACTAGGTTTTAAAAATTTGTTAAAGATAAACTCTTGAATATAATTACATCAAATTTGACTTTACTTAGCATTCTTTTTGAATGTTATAAGTTTGTTAACAAAAAAAAAATCTGTTACTGGCATTATATTTGTTCTTTTGTTTTCTTCGTATAATATATTGAGTTAAGATGCTATAAATTTATGATTATATAATATATAAAAAATGAATAAATAAATTGTACCGCTTTAATTTTATTGAAATAAATATTTTTCGGTATAGAACAACACGAGGGTACAGCGTCTCCTGACGCAACTTGTGCGTCTACTCATTATGGATTAGCTTCACCTGCTCACGGAGGAGTATCAGCTCCGTCACATCATCATATCTTTTGGAATATTGAAGAAAGACTTTTATGCACGCATCGTTTTATACCTGCATCAAATCAAAGTATCACAATTGAGGTAATTATAAATGGAATCTTATGTTCATTTGTGATCGATATTTTCTAGTCCTTGGTATGTTTTATTTAGTCTCTTTATTTTTAGTAAAAATATTCGACTATTACAAGAGATAAGGATCAATAACTACGGTTCTGTTTTAAATATAACCACTGTAACCGTTGACATTTCGGAACGGCATTCAAAAAAATCCGTAAAAATGTATTATAATTGTTAACTTACTGAGATAATTTAACGCTCATGTTTTAATCTTTCTTTTATCACAGTCTGATACTGTACTATCTCTTTTAGGGACCTTTAGCACCAACTTATAAAAGCCATTCTCTAGTAATCTTATCACGTGTATATCAACGTCCAAGGAAACGCCTAAAGAGCCTATACTAGGTGTTAGGAGACCGCTCCCGAAAGCAAAAACAGATGATGACACCTTTGATGATGAGACGAAAAAAAATCGATCGTGATAAAAAAACATATTTTTAATACGTTTTATTGGCATTATATACGCTAAAAGAATTGATAGTTTCATAAGAAATACATTACGTTACTAAAAAAAACAGCTAGCACTGAAACACAAAATAAAAAACAGTTGCAACTCTCAGCCCGGGTTAAAGATCTGTAGCGGGCAGCTACGTTGACCGCTGACCCGGGCTGAGAAGTCAGGTGTTTTTTTTTTGGTAACGCAATGTATTTTTTACCTGCGCAGTGGAGCATCGTAGTGGGTATATGCTCTAAAACCCTCTCCAATATTAGAGAGGAGGCCTGTGCCCAGGACTGGGACGTTACCGTTATTTACTTTTTTTTTTACTTGCCATTTTTATTAGATTCAACGTTTAGAAAGGATGTGGAGCGCTGAGCCCACTGGTAGCGTAGCCACGGGTGCAGGCGGTTGTAGCACTGCATGTGGCGACGCTGGCTGCGAATGCCGCGCAGCAACTTCTTTGCACTACCACGATCACGTAGCACTTGTTGCTGGAGACGGCACTCATTTATCCTGCTTATGTGGAGACTTTCAGGTAGATATATTTCTTTTTATTGCTGACAGGTTAGCGCTTGACTTTGATCACAACTGATGGTAAGTGATGATACAGTCTAATACGGAAGCTCGCTGTTCTGGTAACGGGCAATAGACCTCTTATGGTCTCCACACAGCATCGTTCAGGAACACAAATCGCTCACTGAGCGGTACATCTTTGCTGGCAGGGTGGTAATTAAGCCTGGCCGAATCTTCAAGAATATCAAAAAAACCATTTTTTTTTTAATTCGAAGCGAGTAATCACACCACTGTGCCAGCAAAGCCGCTAATTCCTCGGACATCATAATAGTAAGCCTTATTAAAATATCATGGATTTACAATACAATTCAAAAAATATTATTTTCAAGTCATGTCAGTTAAGTTATGAATCCACGCAAACACAAGAAAGTAATGAAACAAAATTAAAAGTGCATGCGTACAAATTACACATGTCAGAAGTGAAACATCTTTGGCAAACTAATTTTTGAGTCTTGTTTAAATTTGTACAAACCTGAAACTTAGGTTTCCGAGACTTAGACGAAGGAAAAAAGGGAGATACGTTAGGAATTTAATTAATTTATTTATCATTAAAATATTAAGAGTTTCGATAATTAATACAAATAAGTTATTGAAATCTCAATTTTATTTTTTATGTTAAATAGTATATCAAATTATTAAATGACGAGTGGCAAATTAATATACCACATTTTATTTCTAAATATTAAAACTGCTTAATCTTATGAATTTCCTTACAAAAATCTGCATATCTTCATGACGATAATCAGGCGTTTCGTGCGTAAAGATTTAAACCTTCATTCAATATGTGACAACTCTCAAAGTGGCATAACATGGATCAATAATACGACAGTCTCAATTATCAACACTGAATTGAACTGTCTAATTGGTCTACTAGTTAGAATGTTCGTCTACTGACATGTGGTCCTGGGTTTGAGTCCCGGGTCAATTCAAATTGATTTCAATTTGAAATCCATATTAAGTTTTCTATTACGATTTTCTCGTCCGTGTGGTCCACCCCTTGCCTTGGAGAGCACGTTAAGCCGTCGGTCCTGCGCCTGATCGTGTCTGGTTCCGTCACATCGACATAAATGAGAGTGAAGGAATAGAGAGTGTACATGTGTCTGCCAATCCGCAGTGGAACAGACTTCTGGGTCGATACTCTAAAAACCCTCTCTCATATGAATGAAGAGGCCTGTGCCGTGGGACGATAATGGGCTGCTATTTGCAACTATCATACCCAAATATATTTTTGTCACGTGCAATGGAAATATTACAAAGTTTCTCTGTTAGTCTTTGACAAATTACTATATTTCATGTAATATTCTGTAACAAATAAATGAATCGTGTTATTTGGGTTAATGCTCACACGCGTATGGTTATATGACTGGCGCCCGGGTCGCCTCGCATAATTAAGTAAGAGGGTTACCATTAAGTATGTAATAGCAATGAAGAGCGAGCATTCACCCGACCGTAAGGGTCTTTACATAGCGGCAAATTTATCGCCCAATAATTTACCATGTTTAGCGTCTTATCCAAATTACATACGCTAAGTGATACTGTCACACCGTGTTGGGTCACCGGGCTTTAAAAGATCTCAAAAGATTTACTAAACAGGATTAAATACGAAGTTGAAAATAGGAATTCACTCATAAAAGTACAATAATTACATTCAAAATACCCGTTTACAACATTTAAACATGATTTCAGTTATAGTAATTGATGGTATCGTGTTCTAACGTCGTTTGCTCTACTCGCATGTAATTTATTGTACTGAAACTTGATTAAGTGACTTGAAAATGTTGAATAGCTGTGAAATCGTTTTGCGTACTTTTTAGAGCTAAACGAAGTAAATTCCAGTAATATTTAATTTCCAATTGTCTTTTGCCTTAGTAAATAATCTTAAGAAAGCCTTACCTCAGCTTCCTTCGACACCAATGTCGATTCGCGACTCTTAATTCGAATAGCAATTAACTGATAACAAACTTTACTCAGCCTAATTGGAGAACTCGATCTGAAGTGAAATGTTGAAAACATAATTAAATTTCCAAATTAGAAATGAGTTAACGTACTCATTTTACTCCTTAGTCTTATTATATGGAAGTACGCCTGCTATTTCATAATTAAGTTTATGAGATTTAAAATTTAATTCCAATATCGTACAATAGACGAAATATAGAATTTGGATTTCCCTTTCTTAATTTTTACAAGTCTCTTTAAATTGCTAATGTTAATAAAAAAGACGATTCCTCTGAATGAATTTATGAATTAATAATTTTATTTTCACCACATAAGAACATAAAATGACTATACTAAGTTTCTTACTTGTAAGTAAATTTGGTACATTAAGGCATTTGTATATTAATCTACATCCTCTCTCTACACATATGTATACGTACTACTACACTACACGTATATATGTGTATACAAACACACACATCTATATTTATAATGTACTGAGGATTTAAATACAAATGCTAAACTGCTAACTAAATTGATTTTTGTACAGAATATTTTTAGAGTCGCTCACTAATTTGCAGGTTAAGTTATACTACTCTCATATTCTTCATTATTATATTACATACCTTGAATGACTTGAAACACAATACTATCGTTGATACAAACTAAGAACTGTCACTAGGCGAATATGCTTCATTCCCCTGCGCTACTCCTCGTAGCATTATAAGTTTATATTTATTGTTTGTGTTAAAATTGTGTCTTTCGCTCCTTTTGTTGTATAAATGAATATTATCACGGATACTTAGAATGTAATTCAATATATATTGCGACGGTACTGTGAGAATTGATATTTCTTTGAATTTTTCTCTTAAGGAAACGCGAGATCCCAATTGATATATGGCGTGTATTGCTCTTTTTTGTAATAAAAAGACTGTCAATGTCCGCTGCCTTACCCCATAACAGCGTGCCGTAAGACATAATGCTATGAAAATAAACGAAATACACCATTTTAGTTCGTTAAAACTACAAAAACATTTGACCTAAATATCCGATCGACCTTTTTCTACTCTCAAAGCTAATATTTGGTATGCCCAAAGGAATAGTAAGGTTCCGGCCCTCACTCTTTACTATAAGTATGTAAAATGTCAACTTATTAAGTTATCGGGGCAAAATATTGGTATCCCGGAGTATCGGAAGCGCTATTATTAATATTATATTATAACAATTTTTTTATTAAAGTAGCAAAACAGAAGAAAGTCCCTTAATATATTTTTACTGCGAATCCCAAGAAAGGAAAGAGGCTATTTCCTTAAGTATTCTATTATTAAAATAAATTTGTTAAACTTTGTTTATCAATAACATAATAGTTTGAAACATGAAAATTCATTTTCTTTTTTTGATGGAGATACAATTTTCATACGATATATTTATTATACACTTTCTTACGCTAATAATGTATAAACTAAAAAAGGCATTGTTATTGTTATCGATGATTTCTCCCACATATGTTGACAAGATGACAATTTCGATGATTTATCCCGCATATATTGGCAGGGTTGCAGATTGAATCGCTTGATATGTCTAATCAAGCGATTTGATTTTATAAGTCATGTATAAATATATATTTGTTATCTTTATTGCTGATAGATAAGCGCTTGTGTGTGATCACACCTGGTTGTAAGTCTAATATTATTAACACGCTAACCTGGTAAAAGGTAATTTACCTCTTATGCTTTCTACACAGCATCGTACCGAAACATAATCTCTTGCTGGGAAGTATGTGTTTGCTGGCAGACTGGTTACTGGTACTAGCCACACCCGAAACCTTCCATCAGTTAAGTCTCAGATACATTAGGAAATGCAATTTTCTAAATTCGCCTTACCGAAGATTGAACCCGGGACCTAAGCCATTACTGAGTACTCGCACCACTGCGCGAGCCCGTCCAATAGAATATACTGTTATTATAATATTACACTATTAATTAATATTACACTATTATTATAATATTACAATTCGACTGGTGGGAGAGTATAAGAGTGGCCTCCGTGGCCGAAAATCTTAAAGAGATACTATTGAATGAAGAGGGTTTTAAAGAACAACCTGAATAACGAGGGTCCGTTTCTTAAACACTACTGTACTATTTCATAATTTTAATAGGCTGCCTGGCTGCCAGTAGTAGTGAGGAGTTGGACGAGCTTACGTCTGGAGTACTCCGTGGCACATTACACTTACGCCAGTCGAGGATTTGATTATGCGGCAGCATACAGCTTCAATGATGATGCAATGTGTGGCCAACGCACCTACACAACGCATTCGGGTAAATTCATCTGATGTATTTAAGCAATTATAAGTTCAAGGTACGTATCGTGATTGTAGCTATATCTATTCTTTACGCTATAGGAACTCAATTTCATGGATCAAATCGATTAGGCTTGGTTGATATATTAAACGAAAGCTACGTATATCTTCCGCCGGATTCTTTCGTGTTTATCGGATGCTTCTTCCTTTTTAATCACATAAACGTTGATAATATTGGTGACCTTAACGATGATAATGACCGTCAAACTATTCTTTTCTAATTTCAGCATTTAAATTGTTTGCCTTTGTGATATATATTATTTACAAGGCTCGCTACTTTAAGAAAGAAATTATCCATTAAAATAATCGTCATAATATATAAGATTTACGAACATATTTAAGAATGTGTTTAAATAAATTAATACTTTTGTGGATAAACAAAACATAAATTACATATTATGTATAAATTAAAAAAAAAATAAAAAATATTCTAATAATCTAAACCGATATTATAAAGAGAAAACATTTGTGTGTTTGTTTGTATGTATGTATGTTTGTAACGTTTTCAAACAAAAACTACTAGACCGATTTCAAAACTTTTTTCACCATCAGATAGCTACATTTTCACGGCTATGTTAGTTTTAAAAAAATAGGCATCCCTAAGAAAAATACATTACTGTAACCCGAGGTGTAAAACGGAAAAACTTTTGTCATCTATAAAAAAATACGGGATACCATATGTCCAACTACTGTAGCTATGCCACTATAACTAACTAACCATTTTTATAAAGTGCGGATAATAATCAAACCATATTATTCCCACCTAATACTATTAAGTGATATTATATTAAAGGCCGTGCAATACCTCCAAAATTTTTAAATTATTAGAATCGGGCATTCCATTCAAAAGATATAACGAATTTAAAAATGCCAATCTAATAAAATAAGTCCGACTTAGTAGACTTCCTATTACCACGAAATCGGTATCTACGTGGTTGAAACCGCGGGGCAATGCCAGCAATATATATCTGACATAATTTTATTCAGCATTCATGCGATCAGACATTTGGGTCCACATATAGCTCGGTAATCCGATAAGAGATATGGTTAAAGCTTAGACACTCAAACTTTACGAATATAAATCTCAGATAATGCGACAATATCGCTCAGCCAATAGCAATATAAAATTGGCGAGGATTCCAAAATGAACTCCAGAGATCCCCAATCGTATAAAGGAAAAACAAATACTTCAATCTCACATTCACGGCTCGCCGCGAACGTTTGTTAAAACGCGTTGGATATTGTTCTCGTTAGCGAGGAGCGCGTCCGAGAAATAACGTGCTCCGTCCCAGTTTCATTCCGTTTCAGCCGCTTTCGTGTAATGAAAAAAACCTTGAACGAGATAGTAATGTTCCAATTTCATCGTTCCAATTGCGGTGATTTCTGTTTTGGCTTTTAATTCACGCTTACTTGATTCATGTATTACATCTCTGCTGGCTTATTAATCTGCTAGTATTTTATCAAATACAATATAGATTGATAGCAATTTAAGAAGCAAGTAGATGATTCACTTATGAAAGAAAAGGTTTTAAAGTTTTTTGCGGACAGGTTTATAGCACTGGATGGTAAGTGTAATTGATTATTCGTTCAAAGAGCTTATACGTTGTTAAAGGGAAGATTTATCCCTTTTTTATTCCTATTCCACACATCAAAGGCTTACACAAAATTCTTTTGGTTTGGTTTATATAAATAGATATTTTTGGTTATAACACTATATGTATACCCGTTATAAATCTAAAAGAAATCCTGACAGTTTTATATATAAAGCATTAAATCAATTTCGAGATAAATAGGTCTTTAGAGACGGACATGACTACTTTTTATCGTGAAAATAAAACAGGAAGAAGGTGGAATAGCAGAGGTACATTTGTATGGGAAGTCAATCATTTCACAAATTGGGGGATATTTATTCTCTATATATTAGATAATAAAATAGAGAATGTTTTCTCTTTAAATAGTGATTTGCCTTTTATTCCTTTACCTATCTATACTAAGCGCTGACAGACTTATCAGAGATGTAACTTACCTCTAATTATGGACATAATTATCTCAATCGACGCTGTCGAAGTGGTCAATAGATTGTATTAAATAAAAGGCGTACAGCGCGACACGGTTTATATAGATATATAAAACACAAAACATGTTTTACGGATGTCCCTTATAGACTTTAAAACTATCTAACGGATGTACCAGAAACCGGTCTAATTGGAAAGGCAATGTGTCTAAGTCGTGTCTAGACCACACAATTCACACATTTTGCAAAATGATTCCTGTCGCCGGCTACACGATAAATAAGTTCGAATTTCCACATATTCTCGTGGTATCAAGTCCTACGCAGGTTATACCTACGGGTACAGTATTTATATTATATATTTTTGTTCAAAATGTGCTTTCTCTTCGGTTGCTAAAAGCTGTTTTTATTTTTTGACAGGAGAAATATCGTCCAAAAACGTAACCGTCACGGGCAGTTTGAACGAGTTTTTTTACCAACAATGCACGTGGGTGTTAGACTCAAACGTCGAACGGCAGTTATACATAGACATTTCATCCGAACAGGTGATCATACTAACCTCTACAAACTAAAACAATATCCGAAATGAGATTAAAACTTTACGATAAAGTTATTGAATCTCTTTTCGGGAACGCTCGGTTATTACATGAAACTTTCTAATAAATTCCGCATTGTAAAGTGAATCTCCGCGTTTAGGATAAGTCGTGCAGCTCGTGGAATATTACGCTTCACGAATGGTCTGGAATGGGAGCTCACAGCGATAGCGGACTAGCTGCATCTGCCGGCGATCTGCTTTATACCTTCTGCGCACGACAGAAGAATCACACTTTCACTTTGCCCTGGAGGGTTAACACCGTTGTTATAAGGTATTTTAAAGTGATGAGAAATCCTTATATTGTACTATACCTTTTGCACTAGACAGAAAAACCAGACTTTCACTTTGTCATAGAGAATTAACACCGTTACTGTTAGGAATTTTAATTTTACGAGCAATCCTCATATTATACTATAGAGAAGAACTACATTTTCACTTTGCGTTGGAGACAACATAGTTGTTTTAAGCTATATACATTCTGTACTAGATAGAATTAAAACACCTTTTCTTTGTCGTGGAGAATAACCATCGCAGCTATTCGGTTTTTTAATGTAATGAGAAATCCTAATGCTGTTTATAAATACGATTATATGAGGCATATGTTTATTACACAATAACAGCTGAAATTGAATGTACAGATATTTTACGACCGTTTACGGACATACACTGTAATATCACATCTTAATAAGTGATGATACAGCTTAAGATGGTAGTGTTACAATATGGAAAAAGGTACATTTTCCTCGTGTTGGTTGCTTATGACTGTCTAGTGTCCAGGTCAAAAAGTGGTTTCCTAAAATTCCGCTAATGAGCATTGAACCCTGGACTTCTCAACGTCGTATATTTTAGAGAAACATGTATATAATTATGAAAAGCATTGTAGATCTGAATTACGAGTATATATACGTTTATTACGGTAGAATGAATTCCCATTACCATAAAGCGCATTATACGATTAAAATTTATAAACTCTTTGTAAATACGTCAGCGGCAAAAAGGCCGACCTTTTTAAAAATTCAATGTTTATGTACTTAGTAGTAGTGCTGTGAGCGCTTTTTTCTTATTAGCTTAACGTGAATCGAATTTTTGTAAGAGCTACTAGCTCGTCGCACATTTTCGTAAGGAAATATTTGTGTTACTTATGTGGTAAATTATTTATGAATGGTCCTTCCGTAAAATACACTGCCTCACCTTAATAAATACGTAAAGGCATATGCCTTTATAGAGGTGAGTATTTTAAAGATCTTTTTCTTTGTACATATTAGATGGGGGTCCCGTAAGCGGGTACGTGGAGAATTTCCGTAACGACATCTCTCGTAAATCCTGAATAACGATGTGTGAAAACATACCTTTGTCGATGAATTGGGACTTTTATCTATAACATTCTTTACATAATGCTCAAAGGTGGATATATACGATACTTGAAAATGTCCGGATTATTATTTGCAAGGGACGAAATATTTACCGACTGGATTTAGTTTGGTGAAGGCGTCAGCAAAATGGATTTTAATAAAAAAAAATTCAATTAGCAATATAACACTGAAATGATATTTCAGAGTAATATTTCATCCCTAAATGGTCCTTATTGAGAAAATCGTGTTTTTAAGAACTGTTACATTGATAAAAACTTTAAAAGCTTATGGCATACATACATACACAACATCACGCCTCATTCCAATAGGGCTAGGCAGAGACAACGCCCTTCCACTTGCCACGATCCTTGCATATCTCCTTCGCTTCTTTCATTCTCATTAAACCTTTAAGTACAAGTTCGCCGATTTAGAGTACTCACTGGATTTGGTCCAGGAACGTTCGCCTTGGTCTTCCCGTTTCAACTTTTGACTCATAAATCCTTTGTGTCTGTTTCCTTTCAATAATTTTCACTACGTGCCCAAACCATCTAAGCATACCTTTCTCAATTTTAGTCACTAAATTTTCGGTTATACCACAACGCTATTATCTATGTTATCGTATGAATAATCATGTCAAGCATGAAACTTTACCTCATAGTAGCACGACTTAAATTGAAACCACTTTCAAAACGTTGCGTTTTTGTAGATGCGATTTTCTTATTGAGGATCATTCAAGATCATGTTTAGATAATGGTGTCGTGTAGTTTTATGAATTATTTTTTGTTACATCTAGCTTTCTTTTGCAGATTAGTAGCATTATCACGACAGCAACCTTTATACACAGTTCGTTGGAGGTCTCAAGTAGTACGTGCCAACAATCGGCTCGGTCCACCAACACCCGTACCAGCCGCCTCCGCTAAAGCTTCGCAGCTTCACATCACTACCTCCTTTTACATATGTATTGTACTGTTTACATTGTGGATAAGGATCTCAAATTATCGTGTCATAAAATGACCGTATATATTCTATTAAGCAACATGAAAATACTCGTTAAATTTTTATTATTCTCTTCACTTTGTGAATACACAAGCTAAAGTGGTGACAATCTTTACGATTTCCGTTCCCCCGCGTTTATACGTCTTGTTCCCATTGTGAGTTATATACGCAAGACTACTTCGTCTCTTCATAACGCTACCGGTAATATGCACCAGTGCGTTCCCTCTTTCTGTATTACTTGTCTTATATTTGCTTAATGTTAAATAATGTTTTATACTTAATGGTAGTACAGTTTTAAATTGAATTAGCTTAATTTATCAAACAACACCCTTTTTGTAAATTAAACTTAGTGAAATAGTTTGTAGACACAGGATATGCCTGCATCCGCAACTGCGTTTTATAACGTGTTAATAATTTCTTTACTAGTCTCTGGGATATACTTTAAGCTAAAGTTTTCTTGTAAAATGAAAAACGAGGATCTTTGAACAAACTTTATCCTATACATTTACGTAACTTAATACATCTCTTATATTATGATTTGTGTAGAGTATTTTGTTATTATCTCACTGAGGAACTACCTCATGTCCTACTACTGATAAGGTCCAGGTAAAGTAAGATCCATTATAATGGTATTGCAGGCAACACATATACCAAAACTGAGTAAAAGTTGTTCAGGTTTTCACACGATATTTTATTTCAATTAAAAGCACAATTATAACTTATAAATTTCACTATTCCAATGTATAACTGTTAAGCAAGAGTCATCACAGTTAAAGTTTTAACAAAACGAAGATGAAAAATAAACATTATAATTTAATTTTGTATGCTCTACGTATTTATTTAACACCTGCGAATGCTATAATATAGGAAAACATACTGATCTGCTTTTTGTTTTGTTCCAACAGAAGTAAAATTTTAAACCCATTATCCTAGTATCGGTTTGATGTTACATTTTAATATATTTCTTGCACAATAGCATTGTGTGTATTCTACATATGTATGTATTAGGGTATTTAATATAGAGATGACTGTTTACTTGTAATTTAGTGGTAAATAGAATTGGCATGTACAGTTTTGATAATGAGTGATTGTAAAATATAATTTTTACCAACAATTATAAGATATATATTGCTTACATCAAATATAATTTCTATAAAGAAAATAAATATATTTGTATTTCGTTTAAAGTAAAATCTTTGATACTGACACAGTGTAGTAAAAAAATAAAACAATAATTTAAAGTACTATCTCTTAGTGATAACTTCTGAAACGAATCAATGTCATTTAGTTCATATTGCATATTCAACTTAAAATATTGCATGCATACGAGAAACTATTCAATTATTGTCTTTGCATTTATAAATACTTAATGAAAATTAGAAAAATATTTTAGCAGCAATTTATTTCATATTTTATGGAGTCGAAGTACTACATAAATGTAATTAGACATAGATTTTATTTGTGCACGTAAATTATGCTATACGATTTTATGTACCACATGTCAATTAGAAATAATAATTAAAATCATTATTAACGATAAGTTAACTTAATATATGCAACTTGTTGGTAATTTAATGTAGACTGATCTATAATATACAGAGGGTGAGTCAATCATGTGACTGAAAATATTATCACGTGTCCAAAACGGAGCCACAGAGTAATAAAAGGCAGACATGCTGGGTTAAAAAAATCACTGTTATAATTTAAATCATTCATATTTTTGTAGGGAAATAGGTATTTGAAATTTTTTAAAAAATAGTGATGAAACTTGTAAAAATTACGAAAATCAGAACATTTAATATAGTACGAAATATACGTTAGTAAATTTCTTAAAAATACAAACAACGGACACTGATTATATTATTATTTAATAAATTAATTTAATTCATATACTATATATATTATAAACACATTAATATTAAGCTATATATATATATTTATATATACGCATATTTAAAAGTCGCCTTGTTATAATCGGATCGTTCTTACGTATATCTTGATGTCACGTCTAATTTATAAGCTACACAACCAGAACAAAAGTCACCTTTAAGCACTCTGCTATCAAAGTGGCGGATATCATTAGTTGTATAAAAAATTCACATTTTCGATAATACTCATTCTAACACCTTAACGCCTAGACTACGAGTCACTACGACGATCTGTCTCAATTAGTCAAGGCCAATATTATATGCCATTTCGATAAAAAAAATCAGTGTTACGTGAGAGAAACACAGTTGAAGTTTTCTATTTTATAGTAATATAAACTAAGTTGCTATCAATACAATAGCTGGTATAATTAAATCATGTTACAAATCGTCTTCTTTAACCTCTGATGGATAATAAAATCTTAAATTTCCGTACATCTAAAATAAATTTCAATATTTACAATTTTTTTATAAGTTGTTATAATACAATATGCTTATCCTTATAATTGTAATATAATGGCGTCATATGATGGTACATCAATCAACTTTTTAATATGTTAAAGACTTACACGCTGTGTACAAAATACTTATTTTATATTTTCCGTACATTATATAATTGCAGGACCTTATTAAAAGTGATATTTGAGATTACTGTTGGTTTAGTAAATTAAATTTGTTTCTGTAATCTTTCTTAAATTCGAACATTATGTAAAATAGTTATTTGAAACGTCTATCGTGTTATTCTATGTTCAAAAACATTGTGCGAAGACATTAGTAGAACAAAGTGCTGGCTCCTAAGTATAATGAGCCAATGGTATTTTTTTTATTCTTTGGTGACTTAAATCATAAATTAATTTTACAATCTTTTGTAAGATTAATATATATCAACAGACTCAATATACGTAGAGGCCATCGGAGTGATGCTCATATTTCGTATTACTCACTGTAAATTCTTGTAATTTAAACGTAGATGTAAATAGTAAACATTTAGATGTACTGAACGAATGCTACATAAAATAGGTTCAATTAATGTAATAAAATGTTTGTTACACCGAAATAGACAAATCAAAAGAAGTTTGTGTTTTATTTTTGTAACTCACATTTTTGTTATTGTAATGCTCAAAAACTTTATCTGGGACAAAAATATAAGAATGAAATTGGATGAATGATTCAAATTGCACCTTCCCCGTTGGTATTTTTTTTTAAAGTGACTAAGATCAATTAATAGGCAATTCAGGTCTATTTTCAATCCCATATAAAACATATTTTAAATGTACTTCTGTACATATTATAAAATTAAGTTCTCTACTGCGTTTGTTGTATGCGTTAAACTCTACAACATGAGATTTATGAGTAAGGTTTAGGTATATAAATTCAATAGGTTTTGTGTTAATTAAAAAAAACTAAGCGGAAAAAGTTAAGCCGCCTGAGATTTTTAATCGAAAAGATATAGACATATAAAGCTCTACTTCTTATTCTCTACTGTACTATATCAAATCCTTAATTGGAAATCTTGCTATTTATTCTAGGTATAATATATAGTAGCGTTAACAATCGTACACATTTTAACAGAGAATTTATGAAGTTGCTCAAACATTCAATTATCAGGTAATTGGTGTAAATAAATAATTAAAATTTAACAGTGCACTCAACGAAAATTTAAGACTTTCGTTCGTTTACTGAATTTAATGACATTTTAATGTCTTATCCTAGAGTAGAGAATGATTCGACAACGTTAATAATCAGGATGTTGTAGAATGTTAAGAATGCTAGCAATTTAGTAAAAAATGATAAAAGTTGAATATAAAATTTATTTTCTTAAACGCGCTGATATTTGGTTCTTTTTTTTAGCGCTTGACTGTAATCTCACCTGATGGTAAGTGATGATACAGTCTAAGATGGAAGCGCGCTAATCTGTTAAGAGGCGATATATCCCTTACGGTTTCTACAGCATCGTACCGGAACACAAATCTCTTTGTTTGGCGGTAGATTTTTGCTGGTGGGGTGGTGACTAGCCACGGCCGAAGCCTCCCACCAGTCCAGACTCAGACAAATTAGAAAATACAATTTCCTAAATTCGTCCTACTGGGGATCGAACCCGGGACCTCCGCTAGCAAAGCGAATACTCGCACCACTGCGCCAGCGAGGCCATCGAAATAATTTTAAAAACTGTTTCTGTTGGAGATATGAAACATTTAGGTCGTATTAGGCTATAGCAAATTCCAAGCCAATTTGTTATTCTTTAGAGAAACTAGTCCGTAAAATTGCCGATGAGACTTGAATTTTATTTTGATCTACTCAGTATCTCATTTGTTTTGATTAATATTTATTTATCAAAATAATTAATAATCAGTATTATATAAATAACCGGTTACTGAGACATTAATTGATAAAATTAAAACTGCTTCCCGGAAACTGATTCATTTAGAGGTAATCCGCCCCTTCGGATCTGCCTCCCACTATCTCATTAGGCGACCAATTTGTTCAGGGATCACTCAAAGACTTTAATCTTGAGGCTTGCAAGTTGTCTTCGTGATATGCTTTTACTATATATAGGCGTATAAAGTAAATGGAAAAAGGTTGATTGATTGCGACTAGGTAACATTTTTCCTATATTCTTTAAATGACTTATGAAATAACAATGAAATATATAAATTCCCTGTCACACTTTTTGACGACAATGGATTTTTAAACCATTCAACTGCTTTACATGATTTTTTTATCAGTATGCTGGACTTGCTTGGATATCAAACAGGTTTCATTACATTTTTTTAAACCAAGAGATGGTTATGTAAGAATTCTGCTGTGAATTGAGACGATATAGTCAATGATTAAATAGATGACAACATACTTAAAGTTCCACATTTGTCTGTAAGGTAATATAAGTACCAGCCTATTTACGTCCCACTGCTGGGCACATGCCTCCTCTCGCGTATGAGAAAGAGTTTTTAGAGCACACAAGTGCACTTAAAATTTAACACGTCACTTAACATTTAAATTTAAAAAAAGGTAGTGGTAATGTCAAAATCTTGTAATTATATGTGCAGATTAATAATGCTTGGCATTTGTATCTAAGGGAAGTAATATCGGAAGTATAATTTGCATACAAAAGCCTTTTGCACTCAAGAGACTTCTTCGTTTGCACTTTGCCGTCAAAACGAGGATTCCTTAAGGTTCACAGTTAGAGCGAGGTCTTTTTAAATATTTAGTTGGTATGATAAAAAAATCTTTAACATTTTCAAAACGTTTATGAAGGTAATATTATTTTTAGGTAATAAAAAAAATTGAATTAATAATTAAGGATTCCAAAGCCGACAGACAAACAGTTTTGACAATTCGGTCATCTTTTGTCGACGTGAGCGAGCACGACGATTTAAGCTAGTATACAATAAATTAATCAAATTTTTATTTAGTTTAGGAAATTTATATGAAAATTTAACCATAATAATTAAATTAAATTTTAATTTTAACTACAATTGAAACATGTTTCTTTGCCTATCCTTTTAATTTAACCTTTGGAATAAATATTAACTTTGTTAGCTTTCCATTTAACGATTAAAATCGCTAAAACAGCATTTATGATAATGCATGACTGAAAATGTGTAATATATTAATAAATATAGTTAATTCCTATTTATCTTTCTTTAACATTTGAAGAGATAAATATATGAGTGTTAGAAATGTTCGAAATGTTCAGCATATCTGTATTAATAAATGAAACTTGATAAAGGAATAACTTTAGTTTTTACTTCAACTCGATACTGAGTTTGGTTACAACGTTTGCTCTAAATGGAAAAGTTTTAATTCATTGTGGCGAAGGCGAAACCAACATGTTATATCCACTGGCATACTTTACAGTTTAGATGTTCGTGTAGGGTTACCATTAATCTCGTTAGTCCATATTTTTCTTAATTTCTACTCAATGACCGTGTAACGTTGTATTTAATGACGATATAATAATTAACGGTCCATTCATTGCCTGTCCGGCGTTCGTGTGCGTGGTTGTGATTTGTGTTCTTTGCGATATAACTCGCTGGGATTTACGGCTGTACTAAGAATTTCACGCCGTGGTCAAGAGTCTCACGCCTGTACCAAAAGATCCCATGTGCTACTATCTCACCCTAGAACCTGAGTGCCGTATTCAGGCCAGTGATCTCTATCGATATCGGTTGACATTAAAGGATTCTTCTCTAAAGGGTCTTTTATCGCCGGCACCCAAGTTCTCGTTACCAAAGCGTCATCTCTAGGAAGGTCAAGTAAAAGATTTAAACATTTTTTTCTATGTAATAAGTGTTACAGATACAACAAAACCGCTGATTAAGACTTATAGTAGGAGCTCCAAGATACGCGAGGAATGATGTTGTATCCGCCATAACATTAAGATTCCCACAGTCGAGGTGTTCGTGTGATAGATGGCACCAACCACATACACTCGTGCAGATAATAACACGCTCCTACACGGAATAGCTCCTCTTCACGCCCGAACCCCTGATGCATCCAGCCTCGCGAGCTATTGCAGTCCCCGATGGGTCCAGAAACGCGGGATACCCTAGAAAATATCCTGAAAGAAGCAAAGAACCTTGTAGAAAATTAATAATTACCAACGAGGCTACTCCATCGACTCAAGCTCAAATCAATGACCTAGGACAAGATCCTAAATAAATCACCTGGCCCAGATAAGAACCACAGAGGAACGACTCTGGATAGAGAAACAACACGAAGGAACCGTAGAGATTTAATGGACCTTTGTTTCTTACACAAAATTGTTAATTTTGACGTTGAGCGCTCAGAACTTTTAAGTAGGGTTAGACTAGCTGTACCAAATTACAACGCTAGATCTCACATTACACATTACTACATTTTATGTTGTATGCAACGTTGGCTTCCTAATAAATAAATAAACACGAGGCCCGAATCCACCAGAAAAAAAAAACAACACTAATTTCACATATTATTTGTCTGAAAGACTTCAAATTCATGGCAACCTTACAAGAGAATACACTGCAAGCTCTCTCAATGTACAATAAGAAACACACACGTCTGCGGAGCTTCGGCTTGTTTGCCAACTCAGTTCCTTTGTGCTCTGCCAAATAATTCTGCTACTGCTACACAAAGATACTCGAACTAGCTAATGATTTGCAGGGGAACACTTAAATTTATAACTAAGATCTCTAACTGAAGTCGACTTCAGTTAAATTGGTACTTCTTTTATTTAGACGGATGTCACTGTATTTAAATAGAACGAAGATTTTTGACTGTGGTTTCACTTCGTGGTACGATATTAAAGCCTAAAATGGTGTCGCACGAACCTGATAAGATGTGGTTTACTCATTACTGCGTACACGAGTAGTTATATATACATTGTATTGAAACATTCCCTATCACAGTGGAGTTCATCGCAGTCAAACAAACCGTGATGAACTCTATAACTACTCGAACAATATTGATGGTTGTTTTATCATTTTGCTGGTTTTTTCTGACTTAGAGAGGACAAAGGAAAGGTTTTATTGTAATTTCTTATAAAAATAAATATTTTACAGCAACATTTTTAACCGCGTGATCGTTAAATATGAGGTTTGCTATTAACTAAATTACGCAAGCGTCAAATAGATGGTGCCGTACTTCAAGTATGTATGTTCAGACTAAATAGGTTTAGATAGAGACAATAAATATTAAATTCAAATGTTCATATACAATAAATATTAAAATCATTCACGAATGTAGAAATATACAGTAAAACGCCTGGGTAGAACGTAAACAAAGCCCAACTTATTTAGGTATTCTAAATTACCGGAGACAAAGGAACACTCAATTTAATAGCCTCTTAACCACATAATGACGTTAAGAAAACACTAACAACTAAGCTGATGTAGGTCTAAGTTATAAAGAAAGGAGAAATACAATTAAGACGGTACCGGAGCTTAATGTTTGAACTTTATATAGCGTGTATATTTACATTTATCGCTTGATCAAGTGATAGGCATTATTATAATTTTATGGAATATAAAATATATTATTATTCTTAATTTTATTTAAGAAGTTTAAAAAACATAGCGTGGTTAAATTGGTGCAGTAATATTAGTAATGAGTTCTTGTCTAAACTATTTTCAAAAGCAGTCTTTTCATTTAAAAGCGCCATTATTTTTGGCCTGTGTTTTACTTACCTTTTCATTTATAATTATTACACTTTTCATCCTTTTAAATATTCATTTCTTACAATAATTGAATCAATTTATTGTTAAAAGAAGATACAGGAAGATATAGGCAAGCAGATAATTACATATTCATTGTCGCTGCGTTAGCAATTTTCTGGGTTCCATTCCTGGCTAAGGAAGTTTAGAAAATCGCATATCTTAACTTGTCTGAACTAGTTGGTGGCTTCTGCCCTGACTAGTTACTATCACACAGGGATAGGCGTATCGCGAAGCCAAAAAAAAATTCCTCTTTCCAACTTAGCACGCTGCCATCTTAAGACTGTATGAATTATCCTTTAACATCAGGGGAAAACACAGTTAAGAATTATAATCAAAAATAATATGAATATAAAAAATTACAACACATGAATATTGCAAATACTTTTATCTATTATTATAATCTTTATAAGTCGTGATATAAAAATCTTCCCATCACAAAAGCAGCAACAATCAAGCTTTAAATCAATTATTCAGATCAGCTCTGTTAAAGCTGAGCGTGCAAACAAAGCAAGACTAGAAGTTAATAAAGCTTGATCTCTTCTATTTAATACGCTTTATATTTCTTAATAAGAAATGATTTTATACCTTTACAATTGTTCAGGAAACACGTTTAATTTTATGCATATTGTTAGTTAACATTCCTTGTACATGGTTCAAATGTTCAATGTTTTTGTCTTGCTGGGAATTGCATTCGCCCATTCCCACTGTAGAGAGTGTGAATTTCAGTGAAAAAGAAGATCTCGCAATACCCACTACAGCCCATTGGAACCCTTTTCATCCGTTATTTAGCTATCATTTACGCATTCCTCTCTGATGTCCCGGACGAGTCCGACATCCAAGAGTTCACAAAGACGTACACAAACATGCGCTGCCTTGCACCCCACCTCCTCTGGCGGTGAGAAGGCGCAGTCACTGCAATCTCCTTCTCTCGGTCTCTTCATTAAAATGACCGTCTCACAGAAGAGATTCACGCCCGCCCAGCATCTCTCACTACAGAACATCCCGCCTCCTAACCTCTTCAGCGAGAGGTCCGCGCTAATCAACGCCAAAAAAGGTAATGCTGAGGTCCCCAGTTTGCACTATCTGCGAAAGTGTAATGCTTTGAGAGTGTAATGTTTTGCACCACACTCATGGCGCGCCGATGACTCCTTACGTTCAATTCGATGCAGAAACTTTCCAAAACATCCGAATCCTGTCAAAACTTGCATTAATTTGTAGGAGAACAATCCTCTGGTAATCCATTGTTTCAGGTGCGTGCAGATCATCCTAACAGTAGATAGGTTCAAATTAACAGCATTTTAAGTAAATGCATGTGAAGGGATATACATTGATATCCCTCTGTTAGTTACGAAAACAATATTTTGTTTTCAATCGACAAGGAGACTGACGAAAAGGATTTGTGAGTGAAAAGTGAATGGGAAAGTTGTACGACTTATATGAAAGGTTTAATGAGAATGAAAGAAGCGAATGAGATATGCAAGGATCGTGGCAAGTGGAAGGACGTGGTCTCCCACCCCTATGGTAGTGAAGCGTGACGCTATGTAATGTATGTAATTTAATGTGACATGTCACATATAGAGCTTCACAAGAGGAGACTTTATTTAAGCTATGGATACATAATGTAGCATGAAGGCTCATTCAGTGCGCTTAAAGATGTTTTCACCATAAAAATGTATGTAATAAAATCAGATATGTGCTTTAATACTCCTTATTTTTCTATGAAAAATATATTATTACCAGCAAAGTACCCTTCTTTAAATTACACCCTGAAGAATCCTTTCAAAATAATTAAATTAGCACGGAATATTGTTAGGTATCTAATGTTGCGTGTAATGTTATATTGTGAACAACCGCGAGCTTTGATGAAAGCGGAGACGGCACTCTTAATAGACGATGTTAACAGTAATGTAGACCCGATGTTTGCGTCTGTTTAGACCCATATTTGTATATTCAATAAGATCTCATTTTTACTGCAGTTTCACTCAATTTCTTAACAACCAGCTACAAAGGAAACTAATGAATTAACTTTCAAATTGGATAAATGGCTCGAAGGACCAAAAGTTTTTAATAAAAATTAAAATAGATAAATAATATTATATCCATATTATATATTTGCTAGGAAAACTTTGTGTAAATGGTGCAACGGACAGAAAGATAAAAATAAAGAAAATGATTTATTACTATGTATACCGTGTAAACATTAAAAAATTGTTTCTACCTAGGGGCGTTATAAACTTTTAAACCATCCAATCCATGGGCCCAAAACCGGCAAGAAAGGCGATATTGTGAAGATTGATTCAGACTACTAAATTTATATATTTATAAATAGTAAGGAAATAGGTGAGACCTTTGTCCAGTAGTCGACGTCCATCGGTTGAGTGAGTGAATATTACATTCATAAGTAACAAAGGTTGGATAATTATTTTATTATTGTTATTATATATTTTATTTATCAAATAATGCTCAAAAACAAACAAAATTTTAAAAAAGATAAAAATAAATATCAGGAAAAAATAACGTACAAAGGAAGCCTTATTGCTTGGAGAAGCTTATTAATATTTAGCAAGGTTATCTCCACGAGACAACCTTACTAAATATTGATTATTACTTTTATTACATCCTTATTAGTAATATCCTTATCCTTATAACATTATGGATTACTACTAATACTCCAACACATTTAAGGACAGATCAACGTCGGAAACAAATAAATAATCTAATATATAAAATTCTATTTGTGTCCTAACTCCTCCGAAGTGGCTCGATTGATTCTCATGAAAATTTTGTGTGCATTTCGAGGAGATCTGTGAATCGTTCAACTTCTATTTTAATACCCCTAAGGGTGATCCCCCCATTTTTGAAGTGAAAATTTCTTTAGCTTAGTTGTGATTTAAAAGTCAATGAAACGGAAAAGCGTCAGTGAAAAAGAGATACACATAAATTAAATAGATTTAACGTGGGAGAAAATAGGAAGCATTATACAGGGTTTCTTATGTTCGTTATTATGTTTGTGCTTTACTTCGAACCTAAATGGGAATCATAGTGGTAAGCAAGTAAGTAAGTAGCATCCCATTAACGTTCCACTGCTGGGCACAGGCCTCCTCACTGCGAGGAGCGAGGGTTTTTAGAGCATAGACCAACAACGCTGTTACACTGCGGATTGGAGGGCATAGTACACAAGTGCACTTTCTATTCCTTCACTCTCATAGGCCGATGTGACGGGAACCCGACACGACCGGAGAGAGATCAGGCGCAGAACCGATAGCTTATCGTGCTCTCCGAGGCACGGGGATGGATCACACCGCCAACTTCCCAACTTCGGGCAAATATTGAGAAGACATGAGGGAATCTTAATTGAAAACTCAATATTGATTTTTGAATTGGCCCGACACGGGACTCGAACCCAGGACCTCATGTGTGTATTCGACCATGCTGACCACTAGACCAATGAGTCATAGTGGTAGCTAAAATTAAATTATTACTGAAACCTACAATTACCCTCTACTCGAAATTTAACATTCGTCTCATTATCTTGAAGCCAAATTTTTTTTAGGTTTCACTTCTACCACATGTGAATTGCACACAACATTTTTTTATTTTTTATGATACATTATTTAAAAATACATACAATTTTTAGCTTTCTACCACCAAAACACTAGAAATAAATTCTATGGCACAACAACGTTTGCCGGGCCAGTTAGTTATTGTATACGTTTTTATTCATACGAGGGTAACATTAAGAGAAAACTTATTTTAAACAAGTCTTTATAACCTTCCGCGAAGCTTTATACCTATAAAGCTGGAGCACAAATAATTGAATTTGTTTCCATTAGTGATTCTCAATTATAGAGGCACGAGTAGCAATTACTAGATAATGGTTTCTGTCGGGGGTCTAACCAGTGATTGAGATAATAAATTTATTTGATGAGAAATGTAATTTCCTTTGGTTTGGCCTTTATTAGATAAATAGCTGAAAAATTTAAATATTTACTTTATACCCATTTTATACAGATATCTTCAAATTTGAAATGGTTCAAAAAAAACCTTTTTTATTCATCAACACAAGTTCAAATGCATTTATGAAGTGAAACTTCTTTACGAGGGTAAAATTTTAACGGATAAAACGCATGATTAGCGTCACGAAGATGTGCAGTGTTTTTAAGGCAATTCTTTTGAAGATGAGGTAGTTTGAATAGTTACAAATTTCATGTTTGCCACTCATCATTTAATAATTTAATATGCTATTTTTCATAAAATACAAATTGAAATTATTTAATAAATTCTGTTTTCCAAATTTAATCTATAATTTATAATATTGACAAAAAACACGTGGCATTTTTATTTACAGTTCGTCATTTGAGATTTCAATAAATTATTTGTATTAATTTTCGACACTTTTATGATAATGACAATGAAATTCCTGACATACCTTCCTTTTTCCTTCCCTGTAAGTGTCGGAAATCTAAAGTTTTAGATTTGTATAAAGAAGTTTCACTTATGACTTGTGTACTTTGTACGCATGCACTTATTATTTTACAGTTAAGCCATTATACAAAGATCGTGCGAACTTCTTAAACTCATAAAATAGAAAGATCATCCTGTGTCCTTATCAACTTTAGTTAAGGGGTGCGGGCCAACATCATAAGGGCAGATTCCCGCCGGCTACGCTAGTAGCGTCATCCAAGTCAGTCCAGTTTGTTATCCAATCCAGGTGTACTGCCATTCAATCATTTTCACTCTCCATCGTCAAGTGGCCTCAATCCTCCACCCTCCTCACCAATATACCGGATGCACACTTCCACAGTGGACGTGATGGTACTTGTTCTTTTTTTGAATATTAAAAAACATTTTTTCTTAACGATTGATAATTTCAGCGAAGTATACATAATAATAGTGGTAAGTAATTGAAAATATTTCTTTTTTCTTTCTACGAGAAGAACAAATCCCAAGTGCATATGTACTATTACATTATACTAGTACAGCTGGAATTTGTTTCAAAGTAACAAAGATTAATTTTGAATTTCAAAGGTAAACTGAAACGGTATAAAAAAAGGATTATGTACGAACGTATAAAAGCCGTTCCTTGTTATAAAATATTAAAGTTTTGGCATAAGACTGTTTATACGGCGCTTCATCAATTAAACTCTGTCGTCCGCTTTATAAACTTAGATAGTGCTTTTTCAGTTTGTATTTCTCCTTAAGCTTCCTTTCTTATCTTTTCAGTTTCATATTTTATATCACATATATGTTCGGTCTTTACTCATCAGCTAATAAGTAATGTACTTCAAAATAGTAATACAGAGAGTATTACTATTTTAAACTTTATTGGGGGAAGGGAGGGGGGCGGTGGTAACTAGCATCGTTCTCTGTCCCTACCTTCAAATATAATTTCAAAGTCCTACAAAAACAATTAAAAAGCTTTTCCCCAATCTGGAATCAAATGCAATACCACGTAAAAATTGAGTGCTTCTGCTATATGCCTGCGAAATTGTCGAATGGCATTAATATGGTAAATCATTTAGTTATTACAGTAAAAAGTTTTTTAATATCGTTTTAAATAATTTTTTTTTAATTATTTTAACCCGCCGGAGTTTCCACTTCAACGACGAAATAATATTTATTGTTTTCATTTTTATTGCTTATCCATATACACAATATACGAGGTCGTCTATTTTACAAGTTGATTTCGACGAGAAATTTGGACACGGTTTATATTTACCTCATCCCATCCTCCGGTTGAATGTTACATCTCCTTCCTCCTCCATGAACTATTGAGATGAGGTATCTATATCCGGGATGCCAGAGTGTATTGCACTAGCTTATCTCTAGTTCTCCAACCAAGCTTTTTGAGGATCGTGGTGGGTTTCAGTGGGTATTCTCGCAAGGCACAGTCAAACAATCTCGACCGGGAGTATGTTAAACCATTTCCCAGCGTCAAATAAAACCGTTGAAGTCACATAAAAACTGTATTCTGCTGTGATCCAGCTGTTTAGAAAGTACTAAGGAGTTCAGTAACACACACTTATCTACTGAAATATAATATATATAAAGCCGTTGGGATATTAATAACATGTTACTTTGATCTTAGCATACCTGTGCCACTATAAATGCTATGTTGTATTATCTATTAAAATGAATGAGACCCCACAATGCTGTCAGTGGGCGTTGCAGCCAGGCCAAGTTTTAATTACGTGAGCCGGAGAAAATAGCAGTTCATGAATTGCTTTTCAAGTTGAAATATCAAAGGGAACATGTAGCGGCAAGCGAGTCGGCGACAATTGAAATGCTGATGTCTGTATGAGCAATAACATGAACAGTTCATGACTAGCTACGCGGAGAGCTTTATTGGAACGTTTTACAACGACATAATCATCGTGACGTTTTAATGAAAAAAATCTAATAATAACAGATGAAAGTAACTCGCAGTCATCTTCCATACAAGCAAGTTTTATGTAACGTCGTCGACTAAGGGAAACTTTAAAAAATCGACACTGTTTGTATATTGTGGCCTATAAATACAACTGTTTCCTTCGATAGCATAGGTCTTGGGGTCATTTCCCGTCAGAGCACATTTGGAAAATTGCATTTTCGATTTCTTCTAAATCTGGACTAGTAGTGGTTGGACCGCGGCTTACCAACCTACCAGCAAAGACGTGCTGCCGTATAAATATTTGCGGTACGATACTAAGTAGAAACTATCAAACATACATTAGCTATGACCCGCTTAATTTACTTCAATCTTAGGCTATATCAACACTTGAAAAAAATATACTCGAATATACTTTGTCGTAAGAAAAACTAGAGAATACGAAACGATTTGTTTTGTTTACTTCCACAGCAACATGTCCCAAGATATACTGCTAATTTTATATTAATATAAAATATTTCTTGCAACCAAGAGAAAAAAGTTGTGTCTACAATTCAAGAGCACAGCGAGGAAAGTTTGAAGATAGACAAATTCAGTTAAAGAAGTAGAACAGTTTTTACGTTAACATTGCAGTATTATTTTGGATGTTCAACATTATTTTTGAGTATTAGTACAACAAAGAAAAGAGCCAAGAATAACCTGGTGCTTTTAGGCGACAAAAACATACAACATGATCAAATTACACACTGATAAGTGCACGCAACTTGTTAAGAGCATCCGCACAAAAAAAGCGTTTTTATGCAGTTGATTTCAATGACAGAAAAAGTGAACCTTAAAATTGCCATTTTCTATAAAGGCTCAATTAAAGTAACTATATGAATAACATTACTGTAAAGGTTAAGCCTAAAAGCATATACAGCATTTGAGTTATGGCGAAAATGAAATGTATATAACTCTTTGAAAGTACCAACCTCTAAAGCAGAACGAGCTGAATTAATTAAGGAGCTCCCCATTATTTTATTCAGTAGGGTGTTTGTCCCTAAATTGTCGTGGGTTGTGGTAACAATAACATTCACTGCTATTGTTTTCGCTAACAGCAATTCTTTTCTAATGTCTTGGGACAACTAGAAAATACACCTGAAAGTTACTCAACTCTATTTATTGTTTGAAAAATACGCTTTTAACTTTGCCTACTTTATGTACTTGACAATAATGTTGTAGTCATAGAAATATTTTTCATTCATCCAACCTTAGAATGTTGTAAGAGCGAAAACGGAATAACCAGCAAGCCTTTGCTCCTTATATTGAATTTCTTACTTCTTCCATGTTCATTTTCATGTGTACGTTATATAACGCTTTAGATAATATGAAAAGCTATTATTTTTTAAATAATGTTAATTAGCATTGGATTCCTCTGGACAATTAAAATTATAAGTGCGTGCGTACAAAGTACACATGACAGAAGTGAAACTTCTTCGGCAAACTAATTTTTATGTTTTGTTTATATTTATACAAATCTAATGCTTTAGAATTCCGAGACTTAGAGGTATGGAAAAGGGAAGATATCTTAGGAATTTAATTGTCATTAAAATATTGAAAGTTTTGGAAATCTTTACAAATAATTTATTAAAATCTCAAATGACGAGATGCAAATTAAAAATGCCAAGTGTTTTTTGTCAATATTAGGAATTATTAATGAAATGTTGTTTTTAATTTAAATTTAAAAAAGATCATTTTTATATTTTTATTTTTTTTATTTTATGAAAAATAATATATTAAATTATTAAATGACAAGGGCAAATTAAAACGGCATATGTAATTTGTAACTATTACAAATACCTAACCATCAAACGAATAAAAACGACGCTAATCACGCGTTTCATCCGTAAAAAGTTTACCTTGATGAGCCTAAAGAAGTTTTACTTCAAAAATAATCGTATTCATTCCTGCCATTGTGTCTCATGTAAGATACGGGATATTTTTCATTTTACAATCTTTTTAAAATTATTTGAACAATATAAAAACTTTATCACTTTTATAACTTTTTAGTTCTTTTCCCTGAGGAATACCATGATAGATATAGTGATACCATAAATATAAGGTTGAAATGTTTGTTATCAATATAATTTTTGTTTGTTATGCTTCGTAATAGGCTATAAACGTATGAATCGCATCTCCTCAATCGCAACGTTGCTATGCCTTTGTGGCAATGTCAACACTAATTATAAACTCTCATACAATCGCTAACATTGTATGTAATTAAACCTGCTTGCTCAGATAATGCATTTGAGACTAGAGTAAGCGCAAATACAAAATAATAGAACATTTATTTTTAAGCTCATATGCATGTAAATAACTCATACGTTTTAGTTTCTTATTAACGAATCATCAATGGGAGTAGTATATGTATTAGCGGATTTACAATGTAAGTTATGTGTTTTGTAGTTTAAATCGCGACTTATTTTGTAATTTTTATATGTATGTAATAAAATTTAGAACTAAACTTTTAGAGTACACCAGATTTTTGTTGTACTAAATACTATGTTATCTTCCATCCGTGGTACACTTGGATTTTGATATCATCCGATTGTGAAATATATTGTCGAAGTCGACCAATTGATACAGAGATACGTTATCGGTGAGAAGGTTGCGTGGTGATATTTGTATAGTACACTAGCTTACCTCTTTACTAAGCTAGTGTACTCTATTTTGTTAGAATAATTATCTAACTCGACATACATCAGCTTGTTTTTCAAAAAGTTTTCAAGACTTATCGACATGACTGCCATATTTTGGTACGGAATCTGGGCTATTTAGCAAGTCCGATCCTATTAGCAAAATTTTCATTAAAACTTGGTGAATGATTTCGGGGATTATAATGTTATAATCCCCGAAATCACATAATATACAATAAAGTTAATCTTACGCCTCTCAATATGTAACGATTACAAAAATTGCTCGTTAGCGTAATAAAATCAGTATCTCCGTCTTACATTCGGAGCTTTAAATGCTTAGAGTTTAACATAGCCATAAAACTTTATGTGTAAAGTAAAGTGGCGGTATATTCTCAAGAGGATACATTTCACGCAGAGCGGTTACTTGGATACGGTTCTAAGATTTAGCGAACACTACTTACGTGTCAGAGTATAAGTTCCAGTGCTAAGTGGGTGGAATAGCATAATTCGGAATACAGACGGAATATTTTAGTAATAAATTGTATCATCTTGAATATACTCGAGTGTGTTTAATGTGACGTTCTCAAGGTATATAAAATGAAATAATATTATAAATATACTCTATAAGTACAAGATATAGTTTAAATCTGTACTTTACACATATAGGAATGTAAAACCTTGTGGAGCTACTGAGAAAAATTCTGTGCAAAAAATAGTATTCTTTTATAATAATCTTTATCCTTCATTCCGTAATATCAAAATTCATCAAGTCCAATTTGAAAACTAATATAAACATTTGACTCATAAAAAGAAACCCATAAGTTTAAAAATATATTGGAACTTGATAAAATGAATGAAAAGTATTTTATTGATGTTTGGCAACTTATTACAGGAAATTTATAGGAACAGTGTTAATTAATAATGGGAATTTTATAATAAGAAAGTTTTCATTTAAATATAGAACGCACTACGACTATTTTCTTTAATAGATTACTCAGCTTTCTAAAACCATCAGCTCTGCAACTGGAAGTGGACAAATAGCCTCAACAATTGTTCAGACAAACTGCCAGCGACCGACTCCATTACTCATTGTCTAAACAACGCAGCTGCAATGACCTGCATTTCTATATACACCTGCGAAGCATTCTGCGACTACGATAAACTAATTTGACCTGAATATAACAATTTCTCCTGTCTGGTTATTATTTATCCATTTATATAATATTATAGATATTTATATATTAAAAATAAAATTAAAAGTGCATGCGTACAAAGTACACATGTCAGAAGTGAAACTTCTTTCGCAAAAAAAATTTGAAGTCCTGTTTATATTTATACAAATCTAAATGATATACTTTTAAAGTCGCTCACTAATTTTTAATTAAACTGACATAATAACAAAGACCTCAGCATATCAAATCAAATCAAATCAAAATATTCTTTATTCAAGTAGGCTCAAAAAACACTTTTGAATCGTCAGTAGTCTGTCCGTTGGTAACAAATCTACCACCGGTTNCATAAAGCACTTTTGAATCGTCAGTAGTCTGTCCGTTGGTAACAAATCTACCACCGGTTCGGAAAGTTGATCCGCTGAGAAGAAGCCGGCAAGAAACTCAACGGTTACTTCTTTAAACATAGCTATTTTGTAGGTAAATAACATAATAAACAAAAATAGTTATTTAATAGCAATCTACATATAAAATAATAATGATCAATATATACATACATTTTGTTTTTGGATTTAAAATTTAGAAAAGAGAATTTATGAAAAATTATATTTTATATTTCTATGAAAAATAGTATATTAAATGACGAGTGGCTATTTAAAATGCCACATGTTATTTGTAAATATTAAAACTACCCAACCTTCAAACGAATAAGTATAAAAAACGATGCACATTTTCCTGGCGCTAATCACGCGTTTCACCTATAAAAATTTTACCCTCATGCACCTAAAGAAGTTTCACTTCAAAAACAAAACATAGGGCTGTCAATATAAACATCATATACGAGTATGTTGCATATCTAAACAAAAACGTACCCGTACTACGTAGTTCAATTATTTTCCTTAAATAAACGTACGCGCTATGAATTTTGTGAGGTATGCAAACTGTACCTATATATAATCTAATATATAAAATTTCCCTGTCACAATGTTAGTTACCGTACTCCTCCGAAACGGCTTTACCGATTTGTACCAAATTTTATATGCGTATTCAGTCTGAGAATCGGCTACTATCTATTTTTCATACCCCTAAGTGATAAAAATTCAAAAAATAAGGGTTGTTCACCCTTATTTTTTTTTTTAATTTTTGGACGAAATTTTTTGTGTTTGTTTTTTGGGATACAGCATACAATAATACATACAATCCTAAATTTTCACCTTTCTATCACCAACCCCTATTTTTAATAGCCTTAATAGTAATTATATGGCAATGCAACGTTTGCTGGGTCAGCTAGTATTAAAATATGAAAGCTCACTGTTGATTAAATTAATGAAAACCAAAAAGGTTAGCACTAACAAAACAAGTAATTTACAAAACTAAACTTTTAAGGTTATACTTCTTTTGCCACGTTGGGGAAAAAGGATGAGAGTAATTTTTTACGATGCGCGCGTACACCGTTACAAAAACCGATACCCTGAAGTTAGCTATAGTCAACATTTTTCGAAAAGATCGATTTATCTTATTACGCCAAGTATAACTTCTAACGCGGGTACATAAGTACACACACACTTTTTTTTTAACCATTACATACATAGAAAACTAGTATTATGCAGTTGTACAAAAGTCTCGTTCGTAGTAATGTTGAATATGCAGCTACGGTATGGAGTCCCAAAAAACTAATGTTAATAGTATTGAAGCGGTTCAGAAAAGATTTGAGCACATAATTATATATAAATTTGAAAGACACCTTGGTCGCAAGAATATAGGGTCCATTTATCTTATGTATAAATGTTACATTTATCTTATGAAGATAAATTAAAATACCTCAAAAATTCCCGAATTCGTCGCCACTATAACTTCTTACATACTAAAGCAGCTATTTTCCGTCGCCAAGTTTTGTATTATTGCGTAAATTACCATAGACATTACTCCCTTTCAACTCTTCAATTAACATTTTAACTGTTTTTCTTTGGTTATAATTTATTTAATCATATTATGTAATTACTGTATTAGTTTCTTGTTGCCCTCTTTCTGTATTTATCAATTGGCACATAAATGTTGCTGGCTTATCTAATAAATAAAATAAAAATAAAACTCATATCTTTTACGTGACCTTTCAATAAATAATTTTCATTCATGAATTAATATTTGAAAAACTGTATTACCATTAAGCATCATCTACTGCAATTTAAAAAGTATCTGAACTTGAGTGGATGTGTAGAAAAGTATTTTATTGACTACTGTAAACTCGCTCAAGATTTATATAAGCTAAAAGTAGGAATAGATAAGTAAATGATTTGAGCTTTGACTCATTTCAAATTAATATATGACAACTTAATTAATCAAACTTGATGCATATGACATACTTCAAGTTTACGAGTAAACGCCTATGGATACATAAATTCTTGATGATTACTGGAGACCATTGATGCTTCGTAAAGTTGACGTTATGTGCATTAACGTGCTATTTCCCATATTATTTATATGTGGGGATCTTTATGATAGGCTATAAATTTGGGTATGAATAAATATGTTTTGTTTATGACCTTCCTCATAAATCAGTGCGTCATAGGTGGCAATTTCGATTATTGTCGGATATAAAGTGTTATCGTTTTCATTAATGCTCTTACGCAATTGTAATACTTAGACAAATAATATTTGTTTCATATACATACTTTTGGTTATATAAAATCATGAGGAGGTTACTTGTTTTTACATTCCAGAGGATAATCAGCAATTGTACGATTCGTTGATGCCTACATTTAGAGACAGCAATTTGACATTAAATAGAAAACTTTTAGGTAATTTGCATATATTTCTAATTATAATCATTGCTTATTCATTTATGCTAAATTCTTTGATATTTGTTTTTTTATATCCTACCAGATATTCAGCAATTATTTATCGGATTTGTAGATTTAAACTTCTGTGGTACAGTTAATTACTATGATTAAAGATTAAAAAATTATATCAATTTATATACATTTTTATCTTTAATTATATATATAATTAAGGTTAACATTTTCAACTCTCTTCTTATTGGATTGTTTGACAAGCATGCGCCTTTTAGACCAATCAGGCTTAAACATCTCCCAGCACCTTGGCTGTCGGACGACATCAGAAACGTAATGTCCAAAAGGAACTCCGCCAAGTCGAAATACAAAGCCAATCCAACAGATGTTAATCTATATAAATATAAACAATTACGTAATAAATGTAGTAGGCTTTGTAGAGACGCGCAGCGCACTTATTTTCATCTCTCATTGCAAAACAAAGATACTGCCAAGACCTGGAAATTTCTTGACGCTATGGGCATAGGTGGCAAGAAAAAACCTGCTTTGTCGGTTCAGACAATGGACATAGAAGCGCTTAATAAATTTTTCACTACCGTTAGTCCATTGGATAGCACCATTAAAGCAGACACGCTTACTTTTCTCTCCTCCNTAAATCGCACGAACGGCCCTTTTCTGCAGCACAAATATTGCATCTATATCAGCAGCATTACCCCAAAGTGGTACAGTTAATTACTATGATTAAAGATTAAAAATTTATTATTATTATATACATTTTTACCTTTAATTATATATATAATCAAATATATAATTCATATGATTTAAGAAATTTTTTATTTACGTATCAGATTCCTGAAAAAAAGCTGAGAAATATTATACGATAACACGCCTAGCTACTGGTCTTCTAAAACTTATTTTATAAAAGGTGATTTAACAGCGGCAACATCAAAATGGCCACGAAAAATCTTTACAATTCGTAAGAGCCGACAGAAAGGTGGATTAGTAGCCAGGTAGAAATTCTACCCCTGCGAACGTTATTTCTTTTGAAATATTCAATTAAAAGGAATCTTGATGTTACAAAATTATTTAGGACAGGAAAATGTAAAAAGAAATTTCTTCCAAATAGAAGCTGATTGCGAGTAAAGAAAACAAGGCTTAAAAGTTGCATGATTTTATTTTAAAGTGGATGATACTTTATAAGATAGATACTATAAAGAACAAATATTTTATTTACAGTGCGATGTAAGTAAAGATTTTTTGTCCAAGGATAAAGTTTTCCTTTAGCAACAAAGTACAAAAAAAGCAAAGTAAATAAGAACCTATTAAGGTCCCAGTAATTAGCGCGTCTTCACGCATTCTAGAGAAGCTTTTAGAACCACAATGGCTCCTGGGTTTCCTCCCAATGTTTGAATACACCAAAAAGTGTAATGGTTTTAGTAGTAGGCTTTTACAGCACTTTACACGATAATATATGGAAAAAGTTATGTTTGACTTTGATTCACGTCGAAACTAATTTTTTTCCTTATATTATTTCCAATGTACGATTGATGATGATATTAAAAAACAATTTAGAATCCAAAGTACCTTTGCGACCTGTTTCTGAGAAGACGTCACTATAAACAACGTCAAATGTCCGTTTACAAAAATAGGTACAACAAAGAACCCGATGGTTCTCAAGATTCGGACCTGTAATGTTAGTAAACCAACAATGCACTAGATGTATTTTTTAACAGTTAATAAACTACATTTTCGAACATCAAGGAGTTTAACATCAATATCTCATCGATGTTTTCTATCTTCATTATGTGTCCTTGAGTAACCTCTTTAACTTACTATAATATCATCCATTTACATACAAAAATACTTCCAGGAAGCGGATGAATTAAACTAAGACGTTCATGCCATGGACAAGATATTAATAGGTAATTTTGTAAGTTACCATCACAGACAACTGCACTTACCCTGAATTGTCGTGAAAAAAATATAAAATATTTGTGAATTGGTAGATCATTTTGCACGAAAATGTTTTAATTATTATATAGAAACCTTTCACTTATAAAGTGAACTTTCAATAAATAGCAGAGTAAAATTGTTCATAAAATAAATTTCATTATTGAATTAATGTTTGTACAAAATCTGTTTCATGTGCCATCAAGTGTCATCCAGTAGGACTTCTGTTTTGTTAATTAAATTCTTTGAATAGGGTCGATATTAATTTTTCGGCATCTTGTAAAACTGTTTAAACCTCATTGTTAAATATAAACACCGGCATATTTAGCGGAACATGAAAAAAGTTTGATATCAGTATCATATAAGCTTAATATGCCGGTGTGTATATATCAAATAAATTATAATCAAAATATCTAGTTATGTTACCTCAAGTAATAAAAATGCTTCATGGTCTAGTGATTAGCATGTTCTACTATATGACATGAGGTTCTGGGTTCGATCCCGGGTCGGGCCAATACAAAATTGATATTCAATTTTTATTAAGACTTTCTCAATATTTGGCCGATACTGGGAAGTTGGCGGTGTGTTCCACCCCCGTGCCCTGATCTCTGTGAGAGTGAAGGAATAGTTAGTGCACTTGTGTAACTTGTGTACTATGCCTACCAACTCGCAGTGGAGCAGCGTGATGGGTCTATGCTCTAAAAATCCTCTTACATATGAGTGAAGAGGCCTGTGCCCAGGAGTGCGACGTTAACGAATTATACTTACTATATTATGCTATGTACCTTTTTACCTTCATAAAAATACGTATCGTTCGTATTTGAACCCGAATAGATAAATAACAAAGTATTTCATTAACGATTGAACATTCGAACAAGATTGTGTAGGGGAGTCTGAATTAGTAGTAGAAATTTTAAAAAGAAAATAAAATATATATCACAATGAACAACATCTTTTAACTGCTAATACTAGTTGCAATGATTTATAACAATTTGCTGTACACAATAGAATATAATATGTATCCGGTTATTGTAAACTCCAAGGTTGAGTTTCGTAGCGATCCCTTGTTAACTCGGTGACTGTAATCCCCAATTACTGTAATAGCGACACGAAATTATTAAGCCTACTTTGAAAGTGATTTAATTAAGGAGTTTCTCATCGGATTCAATATTAGAACACAACAGAAATTATTTCAGTAATGTTATCTTTATACAAGAATGTTACTATCAATAGTCGAAATCATATAAGCGATGTGCCGCAAATAGATTTCAATTGAAAGGCAATAATTCAAAGATAGTTTTAGTCTATTAACCTTACACACTTAATTTACATGAGTATGTTCCTCAACAGTATTCATGATTGACTAAGAATTCACTAAATTGGATCCTTTTGCAATATAGATTCCTTTGGGTGTTTTTATTGCTGACGGGTTCTCCCTTGCCTATGGTTTATAACGACATCACATTACTTTTCAGTACTAAAATATGTATGTATTATACATATAAAACTTCCTCTTAAATCACTCTATCTATTGCTGACAGCTGCTTAAAATTCCGTTGGTTAATTTCAAAGATATCAGGGAACAAACGGCGACCCTTCTTTTTCACGACTTCACTTTATACTATGTAAATTTGAAATACAACTATAAAATCATCTCGCCGATGTGCCCTAAAACGGTTTCTTTAGGAAGGCATTCATTTACTCATTAAACCATATTATCAAAACACCAATTCACATTAACTAACAACTTTTATTCTCTCCACTACGTAAATATACACAACTGGCACGATACTTATAATTACGTTACTATTTAAATTTAAACAATTTAATACTCATTCTTTTTAAAACAACTACACCACATGGCAAGTCGAAAGACTATCTTAACAAAATCGTTCCGTTCCTTAATATTACCTCGCAAAACAAAATGATTTTGCAATATTCGCAATATGTTTTTAGTATTTCTTCATTTCAGAGTTATCCGTGTTGTCATCCGACTAGCTATAGTCTAACAACCAGAACTATTCACAATTGAAGAAACATACTAAAATATAGAGCAATGTCTCTTATCACAACCAGATCGATTAGAATTTCGTAAATTAGTCCTACTAGGAATTGAACCCAGTACCGAAGGACAGCTAGTAAAGGCCCATTTAAAATACGGGGTGACATTTCGGAGAACAGATAGTATGATATGAGAATGACGGCTATTTCATTCAACAGTTGATAATATAAGCCCACAGTACGGTTGTAAATCCAATTTGTTTCACTTGCACCGTTAAGATAGCTCTCGGGTCTAGACAGATTCAATAAAGCCCTTGATCCTAACCGATTCCCGTTGCAATATTTATTGTTAGTGTTTACTAATACAACACTGTAAATGCCATTCTATGTATATCATATAAACAATGATGATCGTTTCAATCGCCGTTAGAAATAATATTTAATGTACAATAATAATCTATGTATGTTTACAAGTACTGGTTATACAATGTGTATGTCTTTCATATTTATATATATTAATAGAAGCTGTTCCTGTCGACCGCGTAGATAACTTCACGAGACCATGAGTTTCGTGGAGTTATGGATAAATTCTCGAATTCACCCGAGACAGAAAAATATCAACAAAATCGATCCAGTCGTCTAGGAGGAGTTCAAGGACATATACACGCACATTAGTTTTATATATATAAAGATATCCATGTATGAGTGTTATGTACGTTTATAATTATTAAAAGAATAGCTGCAAGTATTTTTATGTGCATTAAGCGACATAAAAATAAATGATTTCGATGCTAATAAAATTAAATATTTTATTATTTTCTTAACGTAATTATTAGCAGTTCTCCGGGAATGCCGAATTTATCAGTGATTTGGCCACTACCACCCGAATGAAGAGGTTTCCGCTGGGTTACAGTGGTTATTAGTTTAGTTACATGTTTCAAGGTACGTATTATTTATTACTATGATACTTTTTGTACTTATGATATGTTTTTTTTAAGTATCATGTTTTATTAGCTATATAATTAAAAAAAACCGATGACCTAGGTTGGTAAATGGGGTGATATAATCTTCGAAATAACACAATGTCGAAATGTCTAATATGTGTATAGACTCTTAATAGGTAAAGACTTTCGATATATTTTATAGTACATGTTGGTGAACAATGAATCACCAAATATTAAGTGATTTCCGTTGCCTATGGACACCTGCAGCATCGGAGAATCCAAGTTCGTAAACGGCCTATAAGGTGATTGTTTATTCGCTCTTTGAATCACCTTTATGGCAGAATATATATGTTTTGCGATATCTGCAAAACTCCTACGGTATTTTAAATAAAATCTTTGTGTTGTATTGTAAAGTTACGAAGCAAATGAAACAGTTGATGTGAGCCATGGGATCACTATTCCCCAGGCGACAGTAATGCAACATGCAATAGATAGAAGAAAAATTTCGGGCGTTAAAAAATAAGTTACACTTTAAATGGGACATAATGCAGCGTAAACTACCGCAATAGAATGCAAGCAAATAGCAACGGTATTTTTGCACATTGCAGATCCTTTGCGTTGTTTTGTTCCAGACTTCAGTAAACCGTACGATTTGTTTGTTTACTCTTCTATCGCAGCGCATTCTCACTAATGGCAAAGTTGTCGTTTTTCTTTGCAAATTGCAAATAGGAATAATCCATGCAACCAATATTAATTCACATTGTCAAAAGAAGGAATAACATAGCGCACTTTTCGCTGTAAAAAGAGCACACATTCTGTGCCATAATTTGTTCAGTATGGGTAAAGCGAAAAAGGCTGCCAGTATTAAAACGGATTATGAGAATATATACTTTTTACCGCATTTTATATTTGTACAGTTTGCAGAATTTTAAATTAAACATCATAGACCAGTGAGACTATATTTATACATTATTATAACGCAAACAAGTGACTTGTTACTTTTATATGTCTCTCTGTCTCTCTTTGATTTTAAAATTTTATATTCTACCACTCCCGCCGCTTACACACGGTAGGTTATTGCGGATGTTCCTCAGTTCAGGGCAGCTGCAAGGGATAATGGCCTCATATTTGACGCTGACGACGGCTCTGAACCCAAAAGTGAATGGAGGAAGGACCTCGCGTCCCCAGTAGTGGGCGTGACCACTGCGAAGACAATTCGTCCTCACTTGGAGCAATGGTTTTCCAGGGGCACGGGATGCTTTCCTAAAAATTGGTGTAGGTTCTGATCAGACATGGTTACTTTGGTAAGTTCCTGCACCAAAGAAGAATTCGCAAGCTGAATCTCTGGTGTCTCACGTACAGATGAAGATGGTTCCGCTGGGTTTTAGTAAATATTTCGAGGCCTCCTCCCTCGCTGAGTCTCAAACTCCTGACCCATTTAGGTCAGGGTAAGTGCGTAAAAGCATTTCTCAAAAACAAAGAATACAGATTCCTTATAATTATACCTTTGTCTTTAAAATTAACATTTTTTGTTGAGTAAAAATTATAAGAGCATATTAAATGTAAAACAAATATTTATGTGGTTGTGAAACTGAAACTGCTACAGAATATGAAATCATTAATATGTAATGTTTCACAGATATGAATGTATAACATCACAATCCAACATTGTCATTATTTTAGTTACTGTGATATTCTGGAATAAACTTTGTTTTTCAATATTATTAAGTCATATTCAACTCGGTAAAAATAACGCCTTGACACTACAAAATTTTACAATGTCATTGGTTGATTTGTACGTGATTCATTTTCAAACAGATCTGATGAATATTGAGCGTTTTTGAATTGTGTCACTATTCTTCTATAGCAAAGATATGTAGATTTAAGTGACTGTATACATTAATACGAATATAAACCCGATGTTAACTCGAGTTTGTGTCACACATTGCAGATAGTCACGTCCTGTTCGAACCTCACGTGTGTACGATTAATAACATTTCTAGTAATATTTTTGTTACTTTTAGTTATTTGTAAAGTATTCTGTAAGCAATTGAAAAAAACACTATTTAATTTATTAAGAAATTATACAATAAATATATAAATATATTAAATATTACTAAAATTTGAGAGAAGTGTGTTTCTTTTAGCATAATAATTCACGATCTTGACATTTTAATTTTCCGCTAAATTCTAGCTAAACAGACGAAAAAAAACTAAAGGAAGTAAAATAAATGTTTTTTCCTACATCGAAAAAACGAATGAGACGAAATCTAAAATAAAGTTAAACTCGGGAATACGGAGTTACTGTGAATTCTTGATCTAAATCAACATTTTAAATCAGAATAAAGTATAAGCAAACGGAATATCGCGTCAACGTAAAGTGTGTTTTAAATTAAAGTATCATTTGCTTAAAAATCTTAAAACCGCCTTCACACTTTTTTTGGAAATGTATTTATGAATATACTCAGAAATAAGCGATTAATCCTCAGAAGTCTTTTATGGCGTCCCATACATTGGTCTAACTTAAAGTTTCGTCAAACATCTATCGTCACAAATTGACTGGGATTTTAAAACAGATGATTAAAATATGTCAATAAATTTTCTCGTCTTTCAAATACAAATAAGTCGCTAAATTGCATTTTGTATATAAATCGCTCATGCTGTAGGCGGCCCCTTGCATGAATGTACCAGGTTGTCGGAAAATAAGGACTAATGGTGAGTCGTGGTACGGCAACTAACATCCACCCACACTCCATAACATTCTTGTGACCACGACCACTCTGACAAGATACGACAAAGGAGAAGATGGAAGAGTATACAAAATATATCTTTTACTATTTAGGAGTGATTAAGAAAGAGGTAACGCCATCACAGACCACGAACCCTCTTCATCCAAAAGTGGAACATCCGAGGAGCGCTCGCAATTCCTCTCTGATGTCCCGGATGAGTTCACGAAGGCGGCATGACGGGTGCAAATATACACCTCCTGGAACCTCGCCTTGGTCAGCGGTCGTGGGCCTCTTTCAACAAGATGACTGTCACACAGAGGAGTGCCACTCCCGCCCGGCTTCCCTGACTGGAGAGAACCGCGCTTACAACGCTCTCCAGCGAAAAATCTGCGCCACCAGAAGGTGACGCTGAGCTGCCCGTGCTGCACATTCTGCTTAATTTTGGTGCACTGAGTCAACAGCGGCACCACATTCAAGGCAGGCGGATAACTCTCCATCATAGACTGTATCAACACTTATAATTAGGTGTGATCTCTTTTAAGGGCTAACCTATACGTATAAACGTTCTTCTGTAATAGATACCTGCATTATACCATCTTCTTATTCATATTTTTTGTAAAGTCTGATAATTTAACCAAAAGTAATTTTTTCTCTTCATGTTGCATAATTTTGACTAGCAAAAGAGATTTTTGAGACTAGAATTCCAGTTAAACTATTACATGTGTATTATGAAAAATAATTTCTAAATGAATATGTATTTGTCTCGGAAAGGATAAAATGGTTTGACATCAACATAATTCCGCATAAAATATATGTATATTAGTTTTATTATTAATATACATATATTTATTATTAAATCAAATTTTTAATTTAAAATACCTTTCAATTGATGCACACAAGTGCAAATACTTTTTTACTTGTAGTGGATGATGACACTTGATGTCAATACGGATTTTGGCTTAAAATATCAATTAACTATTTACATATAAATTTAAATAACGTATTTGTAAAAATTTTGCAGCGCCGTCTATTGTGAAAGCTCACCTAAAACGCTTAGAGCTTTCGTTGTCTGTGATGTGTTAAAGAAGCTCGTGCTAGGTGGCCTTGAAGTTGACTTAATTCTAATTACCACGTACAATAAATTTAATACAGCGGTAATAAAAATATATAAATAAGAAGAGCAGAAATCATATGTGTAAAGATAAAAATTTCTTTAGTCCATATCAATAGGCACTTGAAAAGCTTTAAATTGAGGATGACTTGATACAAAGTTTGACGTTATGAAAGCTCTGTGACGAAGCGGTTTTACATGAAAAAATGTCCACACAATCTATGTCATTTTGTGTTAGGGATTGACATTTATTAAAAAGCCCTACCATTAATAATGACACTGTTTTTGATTAAACGACGCCTTTGAATTAGGTCATAGCCTATATATACAGAATTAAGAATAGTTTTAGAGAAGTATATGATTTTATGAGGAATGATTGTAAAGTAAGTCAAACATAATTATAATAAAGTATAATTTCAGAAAATGAAGTGGAATCTATAGAATGTCTTCTAGGCGTTCATTATAAAAACGTAAGTTTGACTTGGTATAAAAATTGAAAAATATAGGAGAAAGAAGAGCGTTTTTCCCGACTTACTTAGAAGACTCATAAAAATTAGTTAGAAATTTATTACATAATTTAAAGTATCTAAACTCTCTCAATCTTTTTACTTTGATTGATCTTCTAATAGTGTTAAGGTAATACTTTTAGCAACAAGTTTTCAACTACAAAAGTAGTGATAACAATTTGACATTTATAATTATCATTACTTTTTCGTAAAATATATTTAAAAAAGTTATTCCTTAATAATTTGCTTGTTATTCAACTTAATTTCTAAACTCGGCAATATTTGAAGCTACACATTTGAAACGAAACTTTTGGATGTCGAGGATGTCGAGGCTATTTTTATAATGATGGAGCAAAAAATATTCATGAATAAATATAAGCTTTCATTCAAAATTGACGATAATTGCTTGACACAAAGGAAAATCGAAGTAATCGCCAAGCGAATCACGGTACTCCCAGTGCGACCTATAAATTAGCGAGCTCGTTCAGGCGTATTTTTTTAAAGATTTTCCTTTTTATTCTCTTCAATATCGTATTCTTTATCTTATCACCATTATAAGTATTCCGGAAAGAAATCTTTTGTAAACATGACATTTCAAGGCGTTCTATTTTGATACCGTAGCTATTATGACAAATTTAATTTAATTTAAAAGAATTGAGTTATCAAAACATACATTACTAGAATTATCCATATATGATACACTAGCTGATCTGCGCAGCTCCGTCTGCACCTCACAAGAGAGACTGAAGAGGGACAAAATTAATTGTTATAAAAAAAATATATTTATATTTATAGTTTGCTAAAAGGAACAATTATCTCTAACATAATATTTACGAAACTAACTATTTAAGCATCGCACGCAGCGTAATCTGTCAAAAATGATAAGAAGCCCCGATTTTGGGATATTCTTCAATATTGCACCGTTCCTAAAGGTCTTAACGTGATGTTATTTAGCGTTTATTCTTTCTCGATAAATGGGCTATCTGAAAGAATTATTCAAATCGGGCCAGTAGTTCCTGAGATTAGCACGTTCAATCAAATAAATTAGGATTAGATTATATATTCTTGAATTTTTCTAATAAAGCTTTAAGTATCTGCGTACAAAAAAATTACTAGCTTTTCCCCACGGTTTCACCCGCTTGTTCCTGATCCCATAGGAAGATGTCAAAATCCGTACTTAGTGTCCATATACATTGCGAATGGAGAACTAAATTTGAGGTCAATCACTAACAGTTTTAAGATAAGGTATAATTTTTGAATAGTTTATTGAATCTCGTTATGATATATCAAGAAAATATACATTTTGACCCATTGATCTTTATCTTAGCTCCGCTGGTGCAATAATGCAAGTACTCACTTTGTTAACATAAGTCCCGGGTTTGATCCCCGGTAAAGCAAATTTGTCTTTTTATTATGTAAGTATTTTCTAATTTGTCTAAGTCTGGACTGAAGGAAATCTTTGGCAGTACCTAGTTACCAGCAAAGATGTGCCACCAAGCAAATAAATTACGTTTCGTTACGATGATGCGTAGAAAGAATAGAAGGTAAATTACCCCATGACAAGTTAGTGCGCTTCCATCTTAAACCGTATAATAATTTACTGGTAATTAACAAAAAAATCCTTTGTCTTACATTCTGATATTTTAGAATAAAAGAAATAACGATAAATAACCTATTTTTTTCAACATAATTCACAACAACAAACTGTCAATGTCCACAAAGCAATAACTATGAACTAAATTATAACGTAATCTATAACGAATACATTTTTAATTTATGTTTATATAATAGGCCAACCCTTCCAAGATCTACGTCCGGGTTTAGTTACCGTCCGCATAATTAAATACAAGGGCCACTATTAAGTATGTAATACCAATAAAGAGCGAACAGCCGCCCGGCTTAAGGGTCTTTACATAAAGGCACATTTACCGCTAAATAATTTACCATATTCTGCGACTTATCCATATTACACGCGCTTAGTAATTCTACCACATAAACTAGGGATGCCGGATTCAGTGACTTGATACTTGTAGTGAACAGTTTCACGTCTCACTTGACTCACACAGCCGAAACCTTTGTAGTTTACAGTTATAATACTGCGGAGAATTTGAACTCTCTTATGTGTTTAATTGTTAGATAACATAACTTCATTGGTAAACTGCCTTAAAGGTCTAGTGGTTAGCATGTTCGATTATAGACTTGAGGTCCTGGGTTCGAGCCTTGGGTTGGCCCAATTCAAAAATCGATATTGAGTTTTCTATTAAGATTTTCACAATATTTGACCGAAGTTAGGAAAATGACGGTGTGCTCCACCCCCGTGCCTCGTAGAGCACGTTAAGTCGTCGGTTTTGCGACTGACTTCTCTCCAGTCGTGTCGGATTCCCATCACGCAGTGGAGTAGCGTGGTGGGTCTATGCTCTATAAACCTCTCTCATATGAGTGAGGAGGCCTGTGCCCGGTAGTGGGACGTTAATGGGTTATGCTACTTACTTTACTTTTATAACTTTAAGGTCTTTAATGAGGAAATCATCCACTCTTTTATTATCCTTCTTGGTCATATACAGACTTTCGTATCCTATTTCACTGAAGAGTTTGCGCATACACCTGGACAGCTAATTTATATCTGAGATTACTTGCCGTAACCGAAATTAGCTATGTATCATACTATGTTTTCTTTTGTTACCAACAGATCCGGTAGGTGTTAAGAATTGAAGGATTCCGTTACTTTGTCATAGATCCCATGATCAAAACCTAAACAGACTGTCATCAAAAAACCCTTGAAGTACTTCCTTTCCAGTTAAAAAAGGAATCATCGAAATCGGTTAGCGTGATATTGAGTTATTCGTTTATTTGTCGCACTCATGCTTAATGAAAATTTAAGGCTTATACGGTTTTTTCATGTATGCCGTTATCAGAACTAAACAGAAAAAAATGGGACCCTACGGGAAGCACCACTTTTCATATAAAAAAGAATCATCAAGATCGGTTCACCCAGTCAGAAGTTACGAGGTAACAATAATTTAAAAAATACGGACGAATTGATAACTTTTTTAAAATGCAATCTCCCAAATTTACTCTTACGGCAACGAAATTCCTCTGTCAGCGAAGGAAGGCGAAGTACTCGGAGCATTACACCAGCGAGACTACCAAAATGTGGATACAAAACACATAGAATACATTTATACATACACAGTTATGTAAAATGCATTTTAATTATCATTATTAATTTATTAACAACTTTGTTTGAAGATAATACCGCAACGAATCGGACGGAATTCAATTTTATTAATTATATAACCGCTCATAATTCAGCTCTGAGCTGTTAACATTATTTACTTTATTAATGAATCATCGAAAATAAACTCACAATGTTTTAAAAACATGCACACTATGGATAAATTGGAGGTGAGAGAGGTGAGGTGAGTAGCAGCCCATTAACGTCCCACTGCTGGGCACAGGCCTCCCCATTCGTATGAGAGAGGGTTTTTAGAGCATAGACCCACCACGCTGCTCCACTGCGGATTGGCAGGCATAGTACACAAGTGTACCCTCTATTCCTTCACTCTCATAGCCCGATGTGACGGTAATTCGACACAACCGGAGAGAGATCAGCCGCAGGACCGACGGCTTAACGTGCTCTCCGAGGCACGGGGGTGGATCACACCGCCAACTTCCCAACTTCGGGCTAATATTGAGAAAATCTTACATGAGGTCCTGGGTTCGAGTCCCGGGTCGGGCCAATTCAAAAATTGGAGGTAATTTGAGCTATTTATATAATAGGTTAACGATCGATTTATCTCACCCAATGATAAGTGAAGTAACAGTCTGAGGTAGTTAAGCCAATCCGCAAAAAAATCTTTCAATTAATGGATTCTACATTCGCTTAGCGCCGTAGCTTTGTTGGTAGGGTGATATTAGTTGTGACCAAAGCCTCCCATATATAATATCATAATACTTCCTAAATATTGTACACCGGGAATTGAACGGAAGACCGGCAAACCTCTCTGGTGAAGTGATGCGAGTACTCGTTTTGCTAACAGAGGTCGTCAAGTTCCATCCCCGGCAGCGCGAATTTAAGAAATTACTTTTTTACTTTGTCTGAACCTCCTGGTGGGAGGTTTCGGCCATGGCTAGTTGACACTCTGCCAGCAAAGACGTAGCCATGAGAAGAGAGATTTGTATTCCGGTATGATGTTGTGTGGAAACCACAAGAAGTAAATTGTCTCTAACCGGGCTATCATGCATCCGTCTTAGACTGTATCATCACTTGCCATTAGGTGTGATCATAGTCAATCGCAAAAACAAAACAAAAATGCTAATAAAGCCTTCAAATTTTCTTAGTGTCATAATAACTATCATTGTTAAGTACTGCAATTTTTTAAAAAGTCAATTGTTTTTAAAATACTAACTACTACTAAGTATATTTTCTTAATTGCTATTTCTTTCTATCTTTAGATAGATTGCTTAAAAAACGGTTACAAGTTCTATAACGATTCTAAACGGTCTCAAGTGGTGAAATATTAGTTCTGCCCTAACTAGCTTCTAAATAATTCGGAGACCTTATTCACGATGTTTCAATATAACTAAGAGTCTTGGTAGAATCTGAAAGAAATTAGTTCATCGCTTTATAACTTACTTCGAAACACGAAACTTCGAAACTAAAATCATTAATTCGTGACATAATTAACGAAGTTCTACTTAGTTCACGTAAATTAGAAAAGCATAATATGTCGTTTTAAAAATATTCTATTATTTATGCATTATAGGAGTTTTTCATTAACAATGTTTATATTAAGGAGTTTTTTATTAAATTAGTACAGTTCCCTTTTTAATGCTCTTCATTTAGTGCGTTTTTAATTGTCAAAAAGTTATAATAGCCCTTTTAATTTAAATTTGTGTATTGTTGAATTGTTTGTATCAACAACAAAACTGTTCTTCTAACATAGCACTCATTATTATCATGTAAGTAGTAAGTAGCAGCCCTTTAACGTCCCACTGCTGGGCACAGGCCTCCTCACTCCGAGGAGCGAGGGTTTTTAGAGCGTAGACCCACCACGCTGCTCCACTGCGGATTGGCAGGTATAGTACACAAGTTCACTCTCATGGTCCGATGTGACGGGAATCCTGACACGACCGGAGAGAGATCCGGCGCAGGACCGACGGCTTAACGTGCTCTCCGAGGCACGGGGGTGGATCACACCGCCAACTTGCCAACTTCCGGCAAATATTGAGAAAATCTTAATAGAAAACTCA
>JACTOM010000929.1:12054992-12133885 GCA_015832385.1 Elymnias hypermnestra
GAGAGAGGGTTTTTAGAGCATAGACCCACCACGCTGCTCCACTGCGGATTGGCAGGTATAGTACACAAGTGCACTCTCTATTCCTTCACTCTCATAGTCCGATGTAACGGGAATCCGACACGACCGGAGAGAGATCAGGCGCAGGACCGACGGCTTAACGTGCTCTCCGAAGCACGGGGGTGAATCACACAGCCAACTTCCCAACTTCGGGCAAATATTGAGAAAATCTTAATAGTAAACTCAATATTGATTTTTGAATTGGCCCGACCAGGGACTCGAACCCAGGACCTCATGTCTGTAGTCAAACATGCTAACCACTAGACCAATGAGGCAGACAAGTGAGTATTATCATAATTTCAGGTAACTTTGTAACTTTATTACTGTGTATTTTCTTCATTTATCTAATGATAACTACAGGCATGTATCTGTCAATAAACCTTTCTAATAGTTTTAATACAATTAATTTGACCGTAACTTTGCTATAATGCAAGGAATTAATGTTGATTTCTCTTAACTCAGCGCCGAAAAAATATTGCTCTATATAATTTAAACTGAACATCGCAAACTCTATAATAAAAGGAGAAAAACAACGTTCAATTCTACATTCGTAAAACGCCATCGCACTACGAACGTTTGTTGAAACACGTTGGGCATTTTCCTTTTGGCACGTTTCCAAAAAAATTACGTGCCATCGCGAGGTTTCACACCATTTTGATCAACGTAGGAAACATAAAAAACAAAACTATAATCACTATATGTTTCACTTACAAAAAATATTAATAAACACACACGCACACATATAATACTACTTACTGATAAGCGGTAATTTACCTCTTATGGTTTCTACACATAGTACCGACACGAAATTTTACTAGCCACCGTCGAAGTCTTTCCCCAGACCACACCTAGACAAATTATAAAATACAATTTCCTAAATTTGCCTTGCCAGAAGTCAAATTCAGAACATTTACTATTAAAGCAAGCACTTGTACCATTGCGCCGGTACGGCTGTTGAGGTTCCCTATCCAATTAATCACATATGCTACATGGATCAATTTCTGTACCAACTCTAAATTCATGAAATATATGAATTCACAGCTATTAAATTTCTAATATTAGGACGTGAAGCGAATACGGTCTAATATGATAAATAATGAAATACTGTATTTAATTATTTTTTATTATATTAAAGTAACAGTTAATAAATGAAATGAAATACGTACACTAACATATATATAAATTAAAAAATAAAATTATTAGTTCCTAGGACTAAAGTGCGTCACACATAAGCTTTAATTAACGTCGTCTGTCTGTTGTATGCTCCGCCTTCACCCACTTTAACCAACAGAGGAAACTCGTCAACCCGGTAAGCTTTAACATGTAAATTAACTATTTCTCTATAGGATACGGTTTATTCATTTTATCGGAAAGATTTATTGGTTTTGACATATCATTTTCATTCCAATATCCTTTTACAGCACGTTGGAATCATCACATTATCTCATATTACTCGTAGTATTTCCAATATACAACCGATGATGATATTAAAGAATTACTTATAATCTTATTTAAAATACAGCAATCCATTAGTTTCAAAAAATATATATATATAAATATATATGTCGGAGTGCGGTAACCTGTGGAGCGCTGGCGCCATCTGTCTATCGGCGTGGAACAGAGTCAATAGTGGCAGTCCGGCGCTCGTCTCTCGATAGTTCTTAGGTGACGGTCCGCCAGAGCGGTCGACTATTGAAACTGTCGCGTTCCTAGCTATTATGATTAATGAATTTGTGTAAATTTGTCGCGGTCTAGCTGTTATTACGCGGCAGACAGGGTGGATCAATAAAAGACTCTTTGAAGGGAATCTTTAATTGACTTTCAAATCTGGTTGCCGCCCAACACTGGTGGTAGGTATTAAAGCGCCACTGGCCTGAATCCAGCACCCAGGTTCAGGGGTGCGATTGTAGTTGGTGCGCACTCTGGACACTCTCCTCTGGAACTTCCGAGCTGAGGGTCCCAATAAATGGAGTCACTCAGCACGCGTGGTACACCGACCATAGAGAGTCATTGTGTACGCGTGATACTCCCTAGCACTGCCGTGAACCTGAAATGCCGGAGGACAGGCATTATAGCCATGTCCTGCTTCCTGCCAGTGACTCGCCTAGCCCAGCGACTAGACAAACACTACAGCAGCAGAAAATAGGAGAGATTAGACATAAGATAATAAAAGTAGCGACTCACCCCAGCGGGTTAAGCGTGCGTGATATTTATACAAATCTAAAGCGTTAGATTTCCCAAAACTTAGAGGAAGGGAAAAAGGAAGATGTGTTTCAAATTTAATTCTCATAAAAATATTAAGTGTCGAAAATTAATACAAATAATTTATTGAAATCTCAAATGACAAATTGTAAATAAAAATGCAACGTGTTTTTTGTCAATATTACAAATTATTAATTAAATTTTATTTATGACTTTGAAGTTTAGAAAAGAGAATTTATGAAACATTTTTATATTGTATTTTATGAAAACTAGTATATTAAATTACGAAATGACGATCTGCCTAACCTTCAAAGGAATTAGCATAAAAAACGCTGCACATCTTCGTGACGTTAATCACGCTTTACAACCGTAAAAAAAATATCCTCATGCGTCTAAAGAAGTTTCACTTTAAAAATTTGTTCAGGTACAATTCAGTGTAGGAAACTTAAAGGTTAAATTACCATTTACCAGATTAGCGTGCTTTCATCATAGAATGTATTATCACTTACTGTCAGTTAGATCCCAGTCGAGCGCTAATCTGTATGCAATAAAATAAAAATATTTATGCAAAATAAATTCCGATGCAAACATGTACATCGAAATGTCCCACATCAAAGACTCCGTAATCAAATTTACATTTCGAGTTACATCTGAAGCTCTTGATGTGGTTTTTTAAGCAATTTATGGGCAAAGCGTACGCGTATTTGCTAGCTTTGTATTTAATAATTATGTTTATTTGTGAAAATGCCGTGGAAGTTGAATTTGTTAAACGGGCTTAACATAATATGTAAATTGAAATGTACATTGGTGAAATTTGAGAATAAAAACAATGAATACATATCTTTTTTGACTTGATTACAATCATTAGTCTCAAATCTCAATTTTATGTTTACTTAAACGATTTTATATTCCATGAGTTATTTTTTTCGTATTACATACAATCGAGTACAATAAATAAATTCCAGTAATTAACCAACAAAAAGCAAAAATTCCTACGCGATCTACCAGGAACGTCGGAAATCTTGAAACCTTTTATATAAGCTTTCAATAAGACTGTTAATGAATTAAATTTAAATAACGCATTAATATTTGAAAAATTGTATAATCATCAAGTAAAAAATCATTAATAGGATTAAAAATAGGAAAAAATTTAAACTTGAATGGGTGTATATTTTTAACGATTGAAAATATTATCAATATTTATATTTGACGGCCACGCTGGTGCAGTGGTGCGAGTACTCGCTTTACTAGGAGAGAACCGGGTTCGATCCCCGATAGAACGAATTTAGAAAAACGTATTTTCCAACCGTATTTACCTTCTCCAGCAAAAACGTACCGCCAAACAAATATATTTCTTTTCCGGTACGAAGCTGTGTAGAAACCATATGAGGTATATCGCCTCGTACCAGATTAAGGCGCTTCCATCATGTTATCACAGTCAAGCGCTTAGTAATAGCAGCCATAAACGTCCCACTCCTGGGCATAGGCCTCATCTGTCATATGAATGAGGGTTTTTAGAGCATAGATCCAACACGCTGCTCCAGTGCGAATAGACAGACATAGTACACAAGTGCACTTTCTATTCCTTCACTCTCATGATCCGATGTGACGGGAATCCGACACGATCAGAGAGAGATCAGGCGCAGGGCCGATGGCTTAACGTGCTATCCGAGGCATGGACGTGGATCACACCGCCAACTTCCCAACTTCAGGCAAATATTGAGAAAATCTTAATAGAAAACTCAATATTGATTATTGAATTGGCCCGACTCGGGACTCGAACCCAGGACCTCATGTCTGTGGAAAATGCCAACCACTTGAACAATGAGGCTGTGTCAACCGCTTAACTATCAGCAATAAAAGGAAATCAATATTATATATGTATAGGGTGAGTGTAAGCATTAAGTGAATCTTTATATGTAAAGCGGTATATTCTTGTGTACTTATAACTTCATATGATTTCCTGCGTCCAGCAAACTCAATTAACTGCTATCATCCGGTTATAGGGTCGAATGAGCGTCGAGTGTCGATGGGCAGCAATATAGTTAACAGGCAGCAAATTTCAATCAAATTGACTCACCGTTTCCGATCCCAATCGGAATTTTGATCGGTGATGTGTACACACAAGGGTTACATACAACAAAACTTCTACTGGAGCATATGGCATTTCATACGGTTAATTAAAATATATATTCTAACAGTAAGTTTAACTAAATTAAATCATCTTAATATAAATTTGTATAACATATTTGAAGTGAAACTGCTTTAGCTCATGAGGGTAATTTTTTTACGAATGAAACGCGTGATAACCGTCACGTAGATGTGCAGCGTTTTTTGTGCTAATTCGTTTGAGGGTTAGGTAGTTTTAATATTCATTTATAAAATGTGGCATTTTAATTTGTTACTCGTCATGTAATAGATTATTTCTCATAAAATATTCACATAAATTTTCTTTTCTAACGTGGCATTTTAATTTACAATTCGTCATTTTCAATACTTTTAATATTTTATTGACAATTAAATTCTTAACATATCTTCCTTGTTCCCTCCCTATTTCATATTTGTATAAATATAAACACGTCCTAATTTGTCAGTCAAACAAATTACACTTCTGACATATACTTGTATACTTTGTACGCACGTACTTTTAATTTTATTTATAGCTGACTCGTTAGCTATGACTGTGATAACTGATGGAAGTTCTGATAAAGATGGAAGTGGTGTTAAAGATTTGCGCTAACCTTGTAAGAGGTCTTAAGGTTTCTAACGAGCATTGTAACGGAATGCATTTCTTTGCTAGGTACCACGTCTTAACACTCACCAATACACACTCAGATATATTAGAAAATGAAGTTTCTTTAATTTTCCCTACCGAGAATCGAACCCACGACTTCTGCTAGCAAGCCGAGTTCTCGCAACATTACGCCAGCGATATTATCGAACATGTCAATTATTTTATAAAAAACGGCTTTAATGAATTAACTTAAAAACGAAAAACACTTTTATTATTGAAAAAAACTGATACAGTGATTCAAGCGTTACTGTTGACAATTTATTATAAATCAAGCTGAATGCCGTTGTTGTTCAGGCAACAAAGACATCGAGTCTTTGGACTCCTCATAACATGATCTTTACAGATTACACTCTCGCTACTTCTTTCCCTGACGCTGTTTATAGTCCCTAGGCCTGAAAATATAACACGATCAAAAAAGCATTCTTCTTTGGGCTGGATCAAATCGGATGGCATTATATTGTCTAAGAATGTAGTAAACTATAAGCGTATACCACCCTTATGTTCATGTATTTTGTTACTTGCGTGAGGAAAGCCCTGGAGATTGGGGTGCTCACCTTCAACCTCCATTTGGCTTCATCAGGTGCCACTTTAGGATGACGTGGGATCGCTGGGCTTTAGTGAGTATTCTTTCTAACCAATGCATCCTCCACTCCCAGTTATTTCGTAGTCCAGGTACGTAAAGCATAATGCAGAATAATTATCACAGTCTTTTTTAGGGAAAATGTTTAGGCTTAGGGAAAACGGTTGGATCACTTCAAGTATATCATAAACTAAATCAAAATATGTTATCTATCGTAAACTATAGACATTCTTTTATAACAAGAATATTTTTTGATTGTGAATATCAATTTCCAACATTTTACTTAGTAAGGCAAGGATCTCAATAAATGTCTATTGAATATTGTAATATTGAATTTGTAAAACATCTTTGAAAGGAAAATTTCTATGACACGATCTAAAAGACCATAATATTTTATTACCGACATCGTCGGCAACGAACACTGAAATTGCATATGATGATGTGACAACGTCGGTAGCTTGAACACGGAAAATAGTTTCTACTCAGTTCAAAGCTTCCCACTTATCTTTCTATTTCCGCTACTTTTGGTACTATCAACGTAAATTGATATTGTTTTACACGTTTGTATACATATCGTCTCAAATAGAAGCGCGGTAACCAGTAAGAGACAATCTACTTCTTTAGGTTTCTACACAGCATTGTACCGGAATGCAGTTTTTTTACTTGATACCACGTCTCTTCTCGTTGGGTGGTAACTAGCCTCGGCGAAGCCTCCCATCAGTCTAGACTTACATATATAAGAAAAGGCAATGCATTGAGTTCTCGTACCAATGTTAAAAATATGGAATTTGTTCATTTTAATTATGCTAATAAGGTCTTTAATATTTTGTTTTGAAATGTTTTATTATTTACGATACACTCTCCACAATTTACGACACAGCTGCATATATTCCATATCTTTTCGCGTATTTTAATATTTTCAATAAAGCTATTTTAAATTCCGCAATATTGCATAATGAAAACTAAATTTTGTTGCATTTATCTATCCGTGCATATATTCCTTTATTAAAGAGCGTTGGAGTACCTACTTAGAGCACAAGACCTTAAACTACAATACTTAAGTAGTAAATCTTAAAACCGTATCCAAGTGCCGTGAAACTCCACTTGAAATATAAGCTCAAGAAAATCAGTGTGATAAATGTACTAAATAATTATTTTTCATACAAAATAGTAAATAGAATGTGTTAGTAGAAAGTAACGATAAGCTTACAATACGAAAACAAAATCATGCGAACCAAAAGAAATATGTGTATGAAAACTAAACCAAAGACACTATTAAAAATACTTTAACAGTGGGTTTAAAGGAAAATATAATAACAAAGCTGCCACTATAAATACAAATAAAAAAATAAATTAATAAGCAGGATTTTGCAAATGCACCCAATATATATGGGGTGTAAGGGGTGTATGGGGGGGGGGGTGTAAGGGGTGTATGGGGGTGTAAGGGAGAAACGAGTCCCAGTCCGTTTCTCCAAACGCCAACCGCACCTGCACGCGGTGCACCCTGCTTCTACCGACGAGGCTCTGGCGATCGACAAATGGCGGTATAACCATTCTCCATAGCTGACCTAAATGCCACAGACCGATAACGGGCAGCAGCGTTATCGGTGCTATAAGGTCAGTACTGCGATCACCAATCCGCCTGCCAAGCGCGGTGATTATCGGCACAACCACAAATGACTAAAACAAGGCAGCAACGGCCCCCAGTCCCTGGCAGCCCCGCTATTCCTAGCTCTGGCAGCGGTTATGGTAACGGCGGGGCAGGGGGTGCTAAGAATCTCCGGAAGAGATTCCGCTGCCAACCCCGACGACTTGACCTGGCAACATACAACGCACGCACTTTGAGGACCGACGAAAAGATCTTCGAACTGGAAGAAGCAGTAAACAAGTTACACTGGGATATTATAGGATTGTCCGAAGTCCGTAGAGAGGGGGAGGACACGATAATCCTCGAATCCGGTAACTTGTTTTACTACCGGGAAGGTGAAGTTCAATCTCAAGGTGGTGTCGGATTCCTTGTCCACAAATCCCTCGTCAACAGCATTGTAGAAATTAACAGCGTGTCCAACAGGGTAGCGTACCTGATACTCAGAATCACCAAACGGTATTCGCTGAAGGTCATCCAGGTTTACGCACCCACATCATCACATCCGGATGAGGATGTAGAGGTTATGTATGAGGACATATCCAGGGCCATGCATACCTCTCGGACATTCTACAATGTTGTGATGGGAGATTTTAACGCAAAACTCGGCGAACGAAGTGGGGCAGAGTTGAGAGTGGGGCAATATGGCTATGGGCAACGGAACCAGAGGGGACAGATGCTCGCTGATTTCATGGAAAAGGAGGGACTCTACATGATGAACTCCTTTTTCAAGAAACAGCCGCTCCGAAAATGGACCTGGCTGAGTCCCGATGGTTCCACGAGAAATGAGATAGACTTCATCATGTCTACGAAACGGAACATATTCAATGATGTCTCTGTGATCAGTAAAGTGAAAACTGGGAGCGATCACCGCATGGTAAGAGGCACATTGAATATCAACGTCCATCGAGAACGGTTCAGACTGGTGAAGTCTACGCTCCGACCTACTCGTGCCCAAATCCAAGACCCCGAGAGCTTTCAACTAGAGCTGCAAAACCGCTTCGACGGCCTTGAAGAATGCGAATCTGTGGATGAGGTTAACAATAGGCTAGTAGAAACTGTTCATATGGTTGGGACTAAGTACTTCAGAGCCCGTAAAAAGAAAACCAAGAGATTCTCTGACTACACTCTCAATCTCATGGAGCAAAGACAGACAATGAGCTTACAGTCAGCAGCGGACGCGTCCGATTACCGGCGTATCAACAGACAGATCTCCAAATCACAAAAACGTGATCTGCGAACCTTCAATACGGAGCGCATCAAAGACGCTATTGAACGCAATAAAGGCTCCAAAGTGTTCGCAAGAGACCTGTCTATTGGTCAGCGCCAGCTTACGCGGCTGAGGACCAGTGATGGCAAGCTCATTGCGTCGAAACCAGAGATTTTGAGCGAGGTCGAGAATTTCTATGGACAGCTATACTCATCGACTGTCAAGCCTATTGACTGTTTGGCTGCAGATCCCAGAGCCAAACTAACCCGACACTACACTGAAGACATCCCGGACGTCAGTCTGTACGAGATTAGTATGGCTCTCAAACAGATGAAGAACAGCAAGGCACCAGGTGATGACGGAATCACAGCAGAACTCCTGAAGGCGGGTGGAAAACCGGTACTCAAAGTCCTTCAGCGAATGTTCAATTCCGTCATCCTCGATGGCACAGTGCCGGAGGCATGGCATAGGAGCGTGGTGGTTCTGTTTTTCAAGAAAGGCGACAAGGCCTTATTGAAGAACTACAGACCTATCGCGCTGTTAAGTCATGTCTACAAACTGTTCTCGAGAGTCATTACGAATCGTCTCGTTCGCAGATTTGACGACTTCCAGCCTCCCGAACAAGCCGGTTTCCGAAAAGGCTTTAGTACCATAGACCACATCTTTACGCTGCGGCAGATTATACAGAAGACCGAAGAGTATAATCGGCCACTTTGCTTAGCGTTCGTGGACTATGAGAAAGCCTTCGATTCGGTGGAAACATGGGCCGTGTTGAGATCTTTACAGAGATGCCGAATTGACTACCGGTACATACACGTGTTGAAGTGCTTGTACGAAAACGCCACCATGTCAGTCCGTATACAGGACCAAAGCACAGCGTCTATCCAACTGCAACGTGGAGTGCGACAGGGAGATGTTATCTCCCCGAAGCTTTTCACTGCGGCGCTGGAAGACCTTTTTAAGCTTTTGGAGTGGAACGGACTGGGCATCAACATCAACGGCGAGTACATCACTCATCTACGGTTTGCCGATGACGTAGTCATTATGGCAGAGACTCTCGAAGATCTCAATACAATGCTGGATGACCTCAGCAGAGTTTCTCAACAGGTGGGCCTGAAAATGAACATGGATAAGACGAAAATTATGTCTAATATCCATGTACCGCCTCACCCAGTCATCGTTGAGAACTCAGCTCTCGAAATTGTTGACGAGTACACATACCTGGGACATATAGTCCAGCTAGGTAGATCCAATTTCGAGAAGGAGGTCAACCGCCGAATCCAACTCGGTTGGGCTGCGTTCGGGAAGTTACGCCAGATATTTTCGTCTGATAACCCTCAGTGCCTGAAGACCAAAGTCTTCGAACAGTGCGTGTTGCCAGTGATGACCTACGGTTCTGAGACGTGGTCGCTGACTATGGGCCTCATGCGGAAGCTCAGAGTCACTCAGCGTGCGATGGAGAGGGCTATGCTCGGAGTTTCTCTACGTGATCGAATTCGAAATGAAGAGATCCGTAGTAGAACCAAAGTCACCGACATAGCCCTACGAATCGCGAACCTGAAGTGGCAATGGGCGGGGCACATAGTCCGAAGGACCGATGGACGTTGGGGACCGAAAGTGCTGGAGTGGCGACCCCGCACCGGACGGCGCAGTGTAGGCAGACCCCCCACAAGGTGGACCGATGATATAAAGAGGGTCGCCGGTAGCCGTTGGAGCCAGGCGGCGCAAGATCGGGCCTTGTGGCGGTCATTACGTGAGACCTATGTCCAGCAGTGGACGTCCATCGGTTGAAGCGACGACGACGACGACGACACAATATATGATTTATATGTGTTCACATTTTATGTCACTGGTATATTGGACAAAAACGCTTAGGATGCCGACATGGCTTACCTTAACATAGAATGTAAAAGATCAGAGCTGCTTACTCTTGAAATTCATTTCAACCACCATCTTGTGTTATTTTTATGTGGTACAACAAAGGAAGTTGTAACCCACTGCTGGGCACCGGACACCTCACTCATAGGAGAGAGAGTTTTTAGAGCATAGACCCACCAAGCTGTTCCACTGCGGGTTGGCAAGCATTGTACACAAGTACACTCTCAAGTCCTTCACTCTCATAGTCCAATGTGACGGGAATCCGACACAACCGGAGCAACATCAGTCGCAGGACCGATGGCTTGAAGCACAGGTATGGAACACACCGCTAAGTTCCCAACCTACAGCAAATATTGAGGAAATCTTAATAGAAAACTCAATGTTGATTTTCGAATTCTCTCGACCCAGGACTCGGAACCAGGGCCCTGTAGAGAACACGCTAGCCTAGTGGTTAAAATATTGAGACTGCCACATTGCTCTAGTGGTTAATGAGGCAGTCTCAATATTAAAACCATTTTGCTTAATTTACGGAAAAGATTTAGCTGTACATACATACATACAATCACGCCTCATTTCCATAGGGGTAAGCAGAGACCACATTCTTCCACTTGCCATGATTCTTGCATAACTCCTTCGCTTCTTTCATTCTCATTAAACTTTTTATACAAGTTTGTCGGTTTAGAATACTCTAGTTATACTTGCATGTTAAGATAGCATATTGAGTAACTTGTCTCTGATATTATTAACTGAGCTTAACACGATTTCAAAACTTCGAGATTCATTAGCTAATCTATAAATATACAAAAGGTTTAGTCATTAAAATGTAAAAACGATACAGAAAAAGGCAAGGTCAAATTTTAGTACTACCCGAAGAAAGGTTTTCCAATCAGCTTCCAAAGGGTAGCCCTGAGACTACTAAAGGTTATAGCTATCGTCTTATGTTAGTCCGTTTTAGGACTAGCACATAGTCCTATAAAAAACTAGATAAATTCATCCATGATAGCCTAATGGTGAGACGCGTGGATTACCCTTCAGTGAATCCTGGGCAATCACCACTACGTTTATTAAAAAGAATCTGACATGCTTAATTATTTGTAGTAGTTTGATATTATTGCATTAGTTTTGTAATGTACATTTGCAGTATGTATATTTTTCGATTGTTTTGTGACTGGCCCGTTATTTAATCTAACAATTTACAAAATTTCCATTTTTTAATTTTATATGTCAGTGCTTATTCCAAGATTTAACCTACTATCACTAGTATTATATAAATTTTAGATATATGTAATAAAGTATAAAAACATTTTATTACAACATCCTTCCACTTGCCACGATTCTTGCATATCTCCTTCGCTTCTTTCATTTTCATTAAACCTTTCATACAGGTTCGTCGATTTAAAGTACTCTTGACTTGGCCCTCATTTAAAATGTCCTGGATTCGATTGGAGTGAGTACGTATGTACTCAAATTGTCTGTACACAGCGAAAATGCCACAGATCACAATATTGATATCGGAACATAATTTATGACTAACTTCAATACATATATATATCAGAGAAGAAGAAAGCATAGGAGCATAGGGTAACCTGCCAACATCGTCATCAATGGTGTTCATAATTCAACCTCCAATGTGTGGGCGTCGGTGGGTAATGTTGGTGCAATCAAACACTTTATTGATTAACTCAGATTATATTGTCCAATCTTTTTATGTGCCCGATATCAAATTACACAGTCAACCGTTCCGCCGCGCCGTCACTCGAGAATTATCAAGAACGCCGCCGGCTCGCGACTTATTGACTCTGTCCAGCGCCGGTAGATGGCGCTGGGGATCCGAAACTATTTGACTCTGACTTATACATATAATATTTTCTATTTATAACTAGTGGTCATCCGCAGTGGCATTCTCGAAGTACCTGTGTTCGTGGAAATATGGAGAAAGAATTTGTGACGGACTACATTTCCAAAGTTACCTTGTATAATATCAAATCAACATCAACTAATTTTGTAGATCTCGTGACAAGTAAGTCAGTGATTTCAGTTGTACAAAATCTATTTGACCTTAACATATTTCTAAAAATTATATAGAGACAAATCTAAAATATATCTTGAAACAACTATAATCAATATTCAGCTGTATTAAAAGAAGAAAAATATTTTTGTTTTGCTTTATCATTGCATTATAACAAGTCGAACATACATGACGAAAATACGATCTTGTGGTAGTTTCAGAACTAAGAACAAGCCCACATCGCAATAGATGTTGTATAGCAAGAGAAGAACAATATATTTAATGGAGCCTACTTTTCCGGTAGTTCACGTCTTTCAGTGGACAGTTACTTCGTGTGGTTCGTGCCAAAAATATACATAGCATGTTTCAACTTACCTTTTCACATTTTTAATAACGCATGCATCATTTTCATGAACCAAAATTTTAAAATTTCGAAAGGCCATTTTACCTGTTAGTGTTCTTATTGTTATGACTATTAATATATCATTTTTTGGCATGTTTATCTATTGTGTAGTTGTAAACTCGTCTCTGCCGAAAATTTTTATCTACACTTCAAAATTTTATTATTATTTACACTTCTAAAATATTTTTAACAACATCAAAATATTAGGAATAACTGTTTTCTCTGTTAAATAGACACACTCTCCCTCGTTGAAATTTTTTATAAAATACTTTTTATTCATCATGCAACTTGGTTGCAACAGCTTTTACAAATATGAATTCATTAATTCTATTTCTTTTGTGAAAAAATGTAAAGCGACATGAAAATTTTGCTAAAAAATTTGGAGGGTTCCAAATAATGCGATTTGAATGAGAGGATGTTTATTTTCTGCACAGTCTTTGAATCTCTACAGGTTTTGATGAAATTTTGTAGAGTAGCGTTATACCTTATGCAATTAATGATGTCTAAGTCTCACATATTTAGAAACAATAGGTTTAACAGGTATTTAACGCAAATCCCCTTTGCTGCTGTCACAGTATAGAGTAATTAAACCTTACGTAATTTAACTCTACTCAAGTCAGTCATGTAAAGACGATACCAAGCACGTACAATGTTCATTTAGGAGCTGTCAAACATTCCTACTTGTAATTACAGTAGATACGTAATTGATTTTGAATAGCGATCCAGTTTCTAAGTGAAGTCAAGCTTCGGTTACCTTCGCTGTTATCTATTCAATATTGATAGGGAATATTTCTATAAAATGTCTTACAATTTTCAGTTGTAAGTAAGCTTAACCTAATATTAATAAAAAAAAAAAACGAAAGTAAATTTAGATTTCCGACACTTAGAGGAAGGGAAAAAGGAGCATATGTTAGGAATTTAATAGTCAATAAAATATTGAAAGTGTCGAAAATTTATACAAATAATTTATTGAAATCTCAAATAACGATTATAAATAAAAATTCCGCGTGTTTTTTTGTCAATATTAGAAATTATTAATTGATAATTTGTTTTTGAATTTAAAATTAATGAAATACATTCGTTTTATATTTAATGAAAAACAGTATATCAAATTATTAAACGACGAGTGGGAAATTAAAATGCCACATGGTATTGGTAAATATTGTAACTCTCTAACTTTCAAACGAATTAGCATAAAAACGCTTAACACCTTCATGAAGCTAATCACGTGTATCATCAGTAAAAATTTAACCTACATGAACCTAAAGAAGTTTGACTGCAATCTCTTAGATAGTATAATTACATTTTCCTATATTTTTACTAAAATTGCTAATATGCATCTACCAGTGACAAACGAGATATTACTTTAAAACTTTAACTGTGTTCTCTGAGTTTTATTTATTTATTATTTAAATAATTTATTTTATTAATATTTATTTGACGAAAATATTATTATTTTTAAGATGATAAAAAATTTATAATTTACTGATAAAGACCTTTTACATGAAATACTAAAATCACATGATTTCCAAATATATCATTTCCTTACTAAGCAGGTAAAACTATATTTCGTCTATAACTTGCCACACGATGTGATGTGTAATCCCTTTGCAATCAGAAATTCCAATAAAGTTGAAAGTGAATGCCAAAAGGACCATCGATAGAAAGCTTATAATAAAATTCTTTCCCTTATCAAAAAAATTGCTAATTTTATTAACGGAATCAGTGCACAATATTCGTTTAACTTATTCAAATTGGTGGGATAATACGCAACAAGCGGTATTTAATAAACCGTAGACCTTTATCTGGGCGAAGCAGGCAAGGTACAACCGGAATTTTCCTGATAATTTGAACTCTGGCTTTCATATGAATTATTTGTTATAGAAATTGGCTTCTTATGCCTTAACTATCTCAATAACAATAAATTTTAAATCATCGAAGGTCGTAAACAAATTTGTTAATCGATATATAATTTTGACATAATTATAGCACGTTTTTTTTTGCTGGGAAATGCTTTTACGCACCCCGGGGAAAGGAGAAATTCTTCCAATAGGGAGTGTGGGACTCGCTAAGTAACCACAATACCCAGCGTACCCCTGGTCAACCTTGAATGAGATCACTAGTGAGTCCCATTTCGCATTCTACTCTAGTGACCTGGATGATGCCGACTATAACAGTTTGCAGATTAGCGGAGCGCATACCTGCGCCTATTGCCATCCAGCCTCCTTCGACAGAGAGGGACGACATCAGCCGCATCCTCCCTTTGCCTCTCATTTGTTTCCTTCAGCGAGATGGAGGTCTCGCAAAAGAAGGCAACCGCCTTCTATCCAAACTCACTGGGAAGCGTCACATCGTCTATGCTCTCCAGTGACAGGTCCCCTCCGGCCAGCGACACTCTGCTAACGTATGATGCACCGTATCTACAATAGCACCATACTTATGAACGACGGGCGTTTCCTCACAACCTATTTAGCGCAGATACTTGCCGAAGCAACTATCAACCCGGTCAGCTCCTGCACCAGACGGTAGGAGAGGGATCCATGCCTAATGATCGCTGCCACTGTGATCACGCCTGCAGTTAGGGACCCGAGCCAACATAATCATAGCCCTACTCTTACAAAATGATATAAAGTTTTAATTTAATTTAGATACTCAATACATTATGCACTAGACTAGGCTAAGCCTAGGCGTGTTTCTGTGTAATATATGTTAGCACGCTTGCTACTCTCTTGTTTTTAAATACACTACAAAATATTCTACCAACCACTACTCAAGTTTTGTACATTACTCCAAATGTATAAATAAACGACACTACTGTACACTAACATTAATTATCTTTGAAATGAAATGAAATCTTTATTTGCGATTATGGGTCAAATACGTAGTATATTGATATACTGTAAATTGATATACTTGAGCCATCAAATCCTACTGTAATTACAGCGTGCAAACATCTGTATGGATTATAATAATGTTTTTAAATTATATGTCAATTTTAAGATTTTATTTTTTATAATATGTCCAAAATAATAATGATTATTAAGTTTTATATAATAGATTATGAGGTAGGTATTACAAACTAAGTTTTTAAAGCTTCGATTGGTTTAATGTTGAGCACTAAAAAAATCGGACATGGAGTAAAATGTTTTGTCACACAACCATCGAAAGAGGCATTTTTTAAACGATAGTTTTTCCGTTAACTTTAACGCGATACAATTTTTTTGTTGTAAATTTTTAAAACATTGCATTTGGCGATTTGGAGCTTTGTATTAGACAATCCCAGGGGAGACAGAGATGCGCGCGGTTCTTTTCTGTAATGTGATATTGGCCTAAATCTTCGTATTTGCCACGATATGTCATATGCTTTATATGTATTATAAATAGGCTATTTATTACTGCCAAACATCCCCAAATAATTATACCGTAACGTAAAACGAAAACTTTAAAAACAAAGGACAAAAAGCCACAATCAATTATTAACAATTTTATCTCAATGCAGATGAAAAAAAATACACTACCAACTAGTATTAAAAAACTCACTACATAGAGATTCGGCAGAATTAAACCACGCAGATGATTGTGCTCGAAAAACGAGGATTGCGTCGTCTCTGTACAAGTTTAGCTTGGCGAATTTTTGAAGATCTCGGTAACGGTGTGTGAGCTTCGAGAACCGTTGCAACAGAGAGCCACTCAAAGGATTCCACCAGCGCCCTGCCCATGAGAATGACGCACACCCCGTATGGAACGTTTATTGGTCACAGGTAAAATAAAAATAATTTCGCGTCGCTTACACTACACACACACACTTGAAATGAAAAAAAAATGCATATCACTACAAAATAAAAACAGCACAGCAATCTACTACTTATACTTACAACTTTACCTAATTGTACCACAATCTACTACTTACAATTTTACAATACTACAAATTAAAAAGTGACATAGTCCACGACTAACAATTTTATTAGTTTATCTTTATGTATACAAATATTTATGGTTAAAACGTAGTCATTGAGAGGAATTATTCCTCTTATATGTATAATACATTTACATATATTGATTGAATTCCCGATTCATTTTGTAGAATACATTCATAAAAACTAAACAAAGTGTTTTAGAACTAAAATGGTTTTATATATCTTACTAGAAATGCCCCGCGGTTTCAATCGCCTAGAAACCGATCACATGGCAGTAGAAAGTCTACTAAGTTAACATGAAAGTTTTATTTCATTTAGTTTATAATTAATTCCTTTCAGATTATTAGATACACTTACATTCATAACCTAATCAATATACAGATTTTCCATTACAACGAATATATCTAACTAATACTATTTTAAATACGTAATATTATTTACGTTGAATGTCCGACAAGAGCAAATTTAAAAACACTCTACAGTTATTGAAAAATTCTTGATTTCAAGGAGGTAATGAATGATTTTTTAAAATCGCTCCTGTAATTTTTAGGTGATAAATTAAAAGTATAGGTAAATTAGTTGGTATCATTGGCATCCTTGGAGTATGAGCTAACTCACCAATCGCAGGTCCAGTTATAAGGGTTGATATTTTAAAACTCCTTGTATATTTTGAATGGTTTGTTTATAGTCGGTACTTTTATTAACTTTTACAATGTAAAAAAGTAGTTATAGTGGCGTAACTACAATAGTTGGACGTATGGTATTCGGGACTTATTTAATAGATATTAATACTTTCTATAATATTGTAGAACATTGTTTTGTTTTATCATCAATAGTTACCCCAGCGCACGCGTTGGCAGATTTTATGTGACCAATTTTTTCACACCTTGGGTTGTATTAATGCATTTTTATTAGCGATCCATATTTTTATAGTAAAATTAATATAGCCTATGTCGCTCAATGAAAATGTAGCTTTCTAATGGTAAATATTTTTATGAAATCAGTCCAGTAGTTTGTGTGAAAACGTTATAAACATACAAAAATAAAAATGTTTCCTCTTTATAGTATTAGTCTAGATTGCATTACTGCCTATATCAAATGCGTCCTACCATCTAGCTCTCTTATTTGTAAGGCAAAATTAATGATTTTTGCTTATACAGAGAATTTTAATTATTTTTAAATTACAAATAGAAAAGAGATTTCTTTGATAATAAAAGGAATTTACTATCTCAATCACTGGTTACGACCCGACTGGATCCATTAACTGGTAATTGCTCCTCGTGACTATATAATTAAGAACTTTAATGGAAAAAGATAAAATAACTTGTGTTGGATTATGAAGCTTTCTTTTATGACCCGTTAAGAATGAGGCACTTGTATAGCTAGGTATAGCAAACTTGATTATTTCACAAGCTATACATGTAAATCAACCAGTGATATGTTTGTCGTTTAACAGCAATTTAATAAAAATATTGCATTGTATGATTATTTTTTCAAGTGGTGAATTACGTCCTATATTGTATATAAATATGAGACGATTTGAACCAGATTTTGTCGTCGTATCAATACAGTACCTGTGAAGATATTGGGAAAAATATCATTTATGGTACCGAAATATCAGTCTTGAATCCATCTAATTAAAAATTAAAAGTGCGTACTTTATACGTACACATGTCAGAAGTGAAACTTTTTTGACGCAAACTAATTTTTAAGTCTTGTTTGTATTTATAAAAATCTAAAACTTTAAATTTCCGTGACTTAAAGGGAAGGGGAAAAAGGAAGAAATTTAATTGTCATTAAAATATTAAGTGTCGAAACTTAATACAAATAACTTATTGAAAACTCAAAATAAGAATTGTAAACAAAAATGCTACGTGTTTTCATCAATATTAGAACTCATTATTTTATGTTAATTTTTTAATTTAAAATTTAGAAGTACATTTAATTATTAAATGACGAGTAGTAAATTCAAATGCCATATGTTATTTGTAAATATTTAAACTACCTAACCTTCAAACGAATTAGCAATAAAAAACGCTGCAAGCGTATTCACGCGTTTCATATGTAATAATTTCAAGTTTCACTTCAATATGAAATTTGAAACTTGAAGTTCAAACTTCATATAACTTACGTAACAAAAACAAACTTGTTATGAATTCTAATCGGCTGCGTAAAATTAACAACTCATTTAAGGGTAACTGTATACGTTTCTATAATAAACTCCGACAAGACGTTTTTGAGATATCACTTAATAAATTCAAAGTCTTTTTCAAAAGAAAGTTGATAGAAAAATCATATTATAAGTTGCAAGATTACTTAGACGACAAAAACGCGTGTTAGTGAACGAATTGCTCTAATTTGAATTTAAATATATTAAACCAATATAATATTGCAATGGTGATAGTAACAAAAAAATACAAAATACCCGACTGAGTTTGTTGTGGGCTCTTCTCAGATCAGGACGCGAAGGAAACCTCGTAACTATAGACTTTAAGTCGATCTTTAATACCATCATCAGACGTACATTACAATTATTGTGTGGGAAAAAAATCATATTTGGCGAGTCAAAGGTGCTGTAATAGGCCTACTTGAATAAAGATATTTTGATATGATTTGATTTCAATAAATTATCATCAAAATCGGTTCAGATATTTAGGGGGAGTTCCATCACATAATCACGTACTGAGAAAATAATATATTTATACATATAAAAATATATCAGACAAAAAACAAAAACCTCAGAATCACAAATTTGAAAAGCTAACACTGCTGTAATTTAATTAAAAGGGCAAATATAAATTAGTGCTTGTTTTTGCGACAGCATCAAATTGTAAAAGGCTCTCGATTTCACGCCATGACAACGGAACAGCGGAGAAACAAGTATCGTTTAACAATCAAGTGACACGGTGTGCGGTGTCTAAATGAGATAAATTACACTTTTAATTAATGGCCGCGACTCGCCTGCTATTCCTCCTCGCCGTCGTCTGTTCTTGTCCATGTAATATAGAGAAACAGATAGCCTAAACGCTAATTACTAATGTTATAAACGTGAAAACATCTATTTTACTAATTTAATTTAAATACAAAATACCTTATTAAAAAATACAACATGGTTTGTGCTTAAGACAATACGATTGTCAAGACGAGGTGAATATTGTAATACGAAGCGCAAATATTTTGTTTTGTGATATTATATAAGGTAAGTAGCAACTCATTAACGTTCCACTGCTGGGCACAGGCCTCCTCACTCTTAAAGGGTTTAAGGGCATAGATCCATCACGCTGCTACACTGTGGATTGGCAAGCATAATACACAAGTGTACTTTCTATTCCTTCACTCTCTGGGTCCGATGTGATGGAAATCCGACATGACCGGAGAGAGATCAGGCGCAGAACCAAAGGCTTAACGTCTGTCTGTAGTCGAATATGCTAACCACTAGATCAATGAGGTAGTCATGTATATATATCGGAGTGCCATAGTCTGTGAACCGCTACCGCCATCTGCCTATCGGCGTGGGGCAGAGTCAATAGTGACAATCCGGCGCGCGTCTCTCCAGTTCTCGGGTAACGGTCCGCAAAAGCGATAGACCATTGAAACCGTCGCGTTCCTAGCGATTATTATTAATGAGTTTGTCTAAATTGATGTCAGGAACATTAAGTGATTGAACATTATAATCTGATTTAATCAATAAAATGTTTGATTGCACCAATATTACCCACTAACGCCCACAGGATGGAAATTGAATTATGGATGACATTAATGACGATGTCGGCGGAGAACCCTACGCCCCTATGCATTCTGCTTCCTGCTCTCTTATTCTCCGACATATATATGACTATATGTATGTAATTGTGTATAAATAATGTAAGTCATTGACATGAATAAAAATTGAATATGCTAAAACATTAATCGATACAACAAGAAAAAGAACCAAAAGTGCAGATTTTGATTTTTTTACATATATACAAATACAAGTTTACAATTTTTTAATAAAAAAAAATGTTATTTCGACATTAAAAATGGATATAACAAATTAGCCAATATTTCTATTAGTAATCAGTTTAAAATTTTTCTTTTAACTAATGAAAACAATTGTGAAAAGCAAAATAATAATTTTTTTAAAGAGAGAACTGAAAATTAACAATCAACAAACTTGGAGATTAAAATCCTTGAATGATCCCCGAACAAATTGGTTGGTTAATGAGATAGTGGGGAAAGGACGCTAAAGGGCGGATTACGTCTAAATGAATCAAAGTTGCCCGGGACCGGCTCTAATTCTATCAATTACTCTCTTAATACCCAGAAAGTTTTATGATTTAGTTTTTAATTTCATGTCTATATTTTATAAAAAATCATCAATTCCTAAAATAGTTAACGCTACCTTTTAGATGTATTGGATATGCACCGTGCAAAGAAAAAAATTTAAAGCCCCAGCTTCTTAAAATATATTTATTTGTTCTTTACACACAAAACAATAGAACCCTAAAAAAATACAATAAAGATATAATATAAAAAATCTACATGTGAGTCAAAACATGTAGATGCACATTAACAGTGGTTTTAAAGAAAAGTGAAAAACAAGAATAATTATAATATATATGACTCCCTATTTCCCTATGCCACAGCTTCAACGGCTAGCTGACGTGAAGGTCTTAATCATGTTAAGATCTTCACGCCAGATATTTCTTGAAAAAAGGTACATATTTCAGATGCAGATTCCCGCCAAGTCCGTAAAATTTAATTTGATAAACGACGGGACGACAAATGTTTGACAGGTAGGATGGTTTCCTAGGAGAAAATGAAATTGTTGCTTATACCGTATTCCAATCATTTTTTTCATATTTACTCACCTTTTGAACACCCTCTGGACTTCAACTAATTCAAAACCAACATTAGCCTAATCAGTCCGGCCGTTGTCAGTTTTAGCGAGACTACCGAACGGCAATTGAATTATAATTATGAAGATATTATAAAGTAAAAAAATAAATTGCAAACGGTCATTTATTAGTAACTTCTGCATATATAATACCTGAAAATGTCACAGCTATATTACGGTATAGATAAACCAGAAAATCTTACCTTTAATCTTCGCTGTTATCACTTATTTTTTTATATACCTCAAACGATAGAAGAAAAGCGGAAGCTTAAAAGAAAAAGGCAAGGCGTGTTTCAGAACGGAAGTTTTAAGGTTTATTCAACTGATAGTGTTGACGTAGCCGGTTTTAACATACATTTTCCTATAATACTACTTTATTTTTCGTTTCGATGGACCTCTACTTATAAAGTGTTTCAAAGATAAACTACTCAATACTATACCACTTTTTTAAAAATGATGTTTTTATAAGTATCATGTTATAAACCTATTTGATCTAAAATAAACGAGACCTTGGTTGATAAATGGGGTGAAATAATCACGGAAATTACAAAAACAGTCAAAAGCCTTAAAATTGACCGTTAACACGAAATGGCTATCGATATTATCTTCATGAGGAGACAAGTGTTCTTTCTGAATTATATGTTATAAGCTGAACCCGCGACTTCGTCTGCGTTGAATGTTTTATTCATTGGTTTGTATAGGTATAAGCATTTTCATTAATTTAGGCAAATTGCTTTACAAATAAAAAACATACGTATAAATACTTCAACGAGTTATTTCATATGTGTTACTGCAAAGAGCTTAGAGATATTCCGTTTTCATGCTCTAGATTATCCGTGTACCAAATTTCAATCAATTTCGTAAAATCCGTTCTTAACTGAGCTCTACTCGGCAAAAGGAATATTCCTACCAAATTTCAAGTCTACGCCTTATGTGATGAGTCAACAGTTAACACCCCCGCAACCCCCCTTGCGGGTGAACTTTCGTACAATCCGTTCTTAGCTATCCTCTACTCGTCAAAAGAAATAATCCTACCAAATTGCAAGTCTCTACGCCTTATGGTTCCAGAGATATCGTGATAAGTCAACCTGGTTATCCCTTGAGATATATTTATATATATATATAGATTACACAATCTTTTTTATTATTAATGGAAAAAAAATTTTTCATCAAAAACTAATATAACGAATGTTTTGCAAGTGTTGTATTGGAAATCTATTATTACTACAGTGTTTGAGACCCGGAAGCTATTTGAATACTGGAAATAAAACATCGCAATTAGATATGCGATTTGTTTGCTTCATTGGTAATAATAAACTGTTGTGTTAACAGATTAATATCTAGTGCCTGCGACTTTATCTGCATAGAATTAGTACTCAAATCTCTGAAGAATACCCTTTTATTCTCATTTTTATATTTAAAACAGAAAAGCAGTCTTTAGCAATCATTTCCAATTATACATAATCAACACAAATGATCATAGCCTATTTTATCACCATTTATAAGTTTCAAAACGTTATTGCTTTTACACGGGCGGATAAAATTACTTTCGTATTTAAAATATTAGTATTTACTTGTTAATTATTTGACGACCTCGCTGGTGCATTGGTGCGAGTAATCCCTTTGTTAGCAGAGGTACCGGATTCGATTATTTCTATATTGGTTGAGTCCAGGTTTGTGGTGAGGCTTTAGCTACAGTTAGATACCATTCTACCAACAAAGACGTACCGCCAAATGAAGAGATTTGTATTCCAGTACGAAGCTGTGTAGAAACTATAACATGTAAATTGCCTCTTAGCAGATTAGAGTGTTTCCAACTTTAACTGTATCATCGCGTACCGATTCGATGAAAGTCTAAGATATCAGCAGTATAAAAACAATATATCTGTTTGCATTCACCACAATTATCCAGTTTAAAGACGGATGGGTATTGTTGGGATATGGTCACCGGAGAAAGTAAAAGACTGTGTTCAACTTGGAGTACTGATTTAATATATGGTATTTATTCGGTCTTACAAATACGAAGATATACGAAGATAATACCGAGTAAGTGATGACGTTGTAATGTTGGCAGGCTTGGATTTGTGTATTACCAACAGCCCCCCTCAAAAATTCAAGGGTGCATGTCATCGCTCATTACAATTAATAATTATACATTTAGAATTATGTATTTATACCATTAAAATATTACAATAAATTTAAACCGTTTCTTAAATCTAGAAACTTCTTAGAGGGTATCGCTTTAGTAAACATATCAGCTAGTTGGTTTCCTGTGGAAATATATTCTAGCTTTATAATTTTATTAGCGATTTGTTCCCTTATAAAGNTCTTAGCAGATTAGAGTGTTTCCATCTTTAACTGTATCATCGCGTGCCATCAGATTCGATCAGTCTAAGCTATCAGCAATAAAACAAACAATATATCTGTCTGCATTGACCACAATTATCCAGCTTAAAGACGGGTGGGTATATTTTTTAATACTTTCATTTAAGTTGACTGTCTCCTAGGCGTAATGGTGCGAGTACTCGCATCGCTAGAAACCCTCCAAATGCAATTCCCGGAAGAGCAAATTTAGGAAATTGTATTTTCTAATTTGCCCTGGTCTGGATAAATAGGAAGCTTCGGCTTTAGCTACTTACCACTCCACCAGCAAATACGTGTTGCAAAGAATAGAAAAAAAAATCCGGTACGATGTTGTGTAGAAATCATAAGAGGCAAATTACGTTTTACCAGGTTTGAATGTATCATCACTCACTATCAGAAAAGATCGGAGTATAGCGCTGTCTGTAACATTCTATTTTTTTTACTTTGATCTATCGTACGTTGCCTCGAAATTAAGCAAAAAACATTCCTCGCACACTGTAGATTTTTTCATATTCTCACGGAATCGGGAACTACTACTTGAACGGTTAGTTATATATAAAAAGCAATCCAAATGAAACTTTGAAAAACAACATGTTAGCAAGTTCGTTTTTCCTAAAACAGTACAAGGCAATTCAAACACGGTTATCAAATATTCAGTGCACAAGCCCGACAATCGTGGGATAGTGAACAGAATAAAGGCTACAAATATATGAATAGTCCAATTTTTGTTGAAATTATTCTTTTAAAATAGGTACGGCAAGTCTCGAGGCCTCAGTTTTTATAAAAGAAAACACTACACTGACTAGAAACTTAGTTTATTAATTGTTTATAAGATTTTATAATTCTCACAACTTTGACAGTTTACTAGAATCACTTTATTCCGCGACTCGCGAGAACCTTTTCAAAAGGTCTATCGGCAACTATATTGGTCAGGACCTTAGTCTTATTTCTAGTCCAGACCGGCAGGCAGAAACCAGGTTCGTAGTCTTGGACGGTAATTCGACTAATTACCAGAACGAATGACTGTTTGAGGCAGAGCTACGGGTTTTATAGCAATATACCGTTGAGTGATTGTTTACATCTTGACTGACGTAGCAGTCGACAGTTGTAGTTTGGTCAGCGTTATTAATATAGAATTTAGGGATGTAAAAGTACGTCAGATTTATCGGTAACTTAATTTACAATTCACTTAAAGAATCGTCGATTAACTGTTTAATTAAAACAGTAAACAATATATACATAAGCCATATATAACAAGATTAATCGTATTTTAGATATTTTAAAACTGTCTTAGATTTTTTTATTTTTTACTTGACTACGGGTACGGGCAATCGGTTAGATTTTTTTTTAATTTACACCTTTATAATTTTCATAAACAAGGTCTTCAATCAACAATATTAAATAATCGTTAAGCTTCACAATTGTATATTTGTAAAATCATGTTCTAACATTGTATTACAATATACGAGTATTTAATAAATTTAGAAAGAAAAGTAATAACCTTTGGGCATGTTATATTTACATAAGCCTACGGTTTGAGCAACTCGAGTAACTTTATTGTTCATATGTATTGCCCTCATATAATACAAGCGAGGTTTATTACGGAGATTTCAGAATTTTGGTCAAAAAATACTGTACTAACATAGAAAAACAGCACTCCGCAATTGTTAAAATACCAAATCAAATAAAAATATTCTTCATTCAAGTAAGCTCAAAAAGCATTTTTGAGTTTTCTGTATTTTGTCCGTTGGTAATAAATCTACCACCGGTTCGGAAAGTTAATTCCGCTGAGGAGAAACTGACAAGAAACTCAATGGTTACTCCTTTAAATGTTTTTATACGGTACAACGTGTTTAACTTTCATCTGCAACTGGAATCAAGTCCATACATCTTTGGCACCTAAAAAATATTCAATATTAATATAAATATATCCTTTTTGTAATAGGACGTTTTTAACATATTTCTTAAAACTATGTAGAAGCAAACTCAGAAGTAATTGGGTTATCTTTACCAAAATGCGTATGCTCAACCCGACAAATGATTTCTGAACCTTCTTCACTCTAAAATATGGCATTACAAGTTTGTTTTTATTTCTTGTATTAAATTTGTTATTTATATATATATATATATATATATATATATATATATATATATATATATATAAGAGATATCCAGGTATCTATTGACTCATCACGATATCTCTATAACCATAAGGCGTAGATACTTGAAATTTGATAGGAATATTCCTTTTGCCGAGTAGAGGTCAGTTAAGAAGAGATTTTATGAAATTTCACCCACAAGGGAGGTTGTGGGGGTGTTAAATAAAAAAAATCAATTTCGTTATTATAAAATTATTAAAAAACTTTTTTGTGACGGTCATTTTTCCCTAACTTGCCAAAAGAAGTATAAATTCAATAAACGAAATACAACCATGATATATTTCATGTTTACCTCGTAACGATTACGTTTCGTTACCGGTAAAATTTGGATTACAAAATTTTTAGAAAAGAGCTGTTTGATAATTAAACAAAATGCTTAAATCAACGAATGACGAAACACTTTGCGGAAAATTGAACATAAGTATTAAGCACAAAAAAAATAAAAACTATTCTGAATTCTTTGAGAGATTAGCGATATAATTTAATAAAACCAATTCTAAATGAATCAATGACGTAATGACTTTTTGAGGTCCCACGATGACATTCTTGCTGATTCAGGCAAGAATTTTTGACACAAGAACATATGGAAATTATATATTCTAGATCCTAATGCGTACTCAGGTAAAATTTGGTACACCGTCATGATTGATCCAAATCAACGTTATATTCACAGTTTAGAAGTTGAAACATCTTTAGGCGCATGAGGGTAAAATCTATACGGATGAAACGGGTGATTAGCGTCACGAAAACGAGCAGTTTTTTATGCTAATTCATTTGAAGGTTAGGTACTTTTAATATTTACAAATAACATTTTAATTTGCCACTCGTCATTTAATAATTTAATATACTATTTTTCATAAAATATAAAATAAAAATTTAACAAATTCTCTCTTCTAAATTCAAAAAAAAATTTAATAATTTCTAATATTGACATAAAACGTGACGTTGCATTTTTATTTACAATTCGTCATTTGAGATTTCAATAAATTATTTGCATTAATTTTCGACACTTCTATTTTAATGACAATTCATTAAATTTCTAACATGTCTTCCTTTATTCCTCCCTCTGAGTCTCGGAAATGCAAAGTTTTAGATTTCTTTAAATATAAACAAGACTTAAAAAAATAGTTTGCCAAAGAAGTCTTACTTCTCACATGTCTACTTTGTACGCACGCACTCTTTTTGATAATACATGATTATAATTAATTTAAATTTTGAATTGAAAATAGTTTTAAATGTCGGTAATTTTTGGTTAGGCAGACTCCTTTTTTTCCTTGTCGGGAAATCCTCATGGTTACCCGAAAAGCTACGAAAAAAGGCGTTACTTTTACCGGCTAATACCCGACGGTGATCCTCCCTACGTTCTTTGAGGAAAGCACGGGATTGGAATACATCCGCACTCTCGTCAACAATATGCCCACAAGGATCCACTCTACTTATTCCTCTTATTCTGGTGGAATACCACTAGTAGTCCCTTGTAGCCCAGTGGCCAGAAGCTACTCCTAGTGGGGCAGACGATGGACGTGCACTACCCGTCGCCCAGGACTCCTATTTTAAGACGACATCAACTTGTATATGTATATCATCAACAAAGTGCATTGAGTAACAAAGATTTTCGCAATTAACACAAAAATTCTAGCAACCATTTAATATTTATCAAACCTCCGCTTCGGCAAAAGAAAACCGAGAAAAATATACAAAAAACGAGAGACTGAGTCCGATTTGCTTTTGCTAAAACGACATGGCAAAAGTAATTTTAAGTGAAAACAAAATCATTTGGTTGCTGTAAATGGAGTTTCTTGGCTCGCGGAACGTAAAGGGGCCCGGGAATGTTTGTCGGTGGCAAACAATGAGTTCGCAATTTGCGGTAACGACGTGCATTTTATTGATGCGAATCACAATTCTATTGGGACAGGGTGTGGTTGATTTTTATTATATAGTTTTCACATTCATTTCATCAAATAAAATCGTATAATAAATACGTAAATTTTTTGAAGTGATACTTCTTTACGCGCAGGAGTAATTTTTTTTACAGATAAAACGCGTGATTAGCGGCACGAAGATGTGCAGCGCTTTTTATGCTAATTCATTTGAAGGTAGTGTTCATATTTACAAATAACACGTGGCATTTAAAATATGTCATAAATTCTCTTTTCTGAATTTTAAATACAAAAACAAAATTTAATTAATAATTTTCGTATTAATTTTCGACACTTAAATTTTAATGACAATTCATTAAATTTCTAACAAATCCCCCTGTAAGTTTCGGAAATCTAAAGTTTTAGATTTGTATAAATATAAAGAAGACTTAAAAATTAGTTTGCCAAAGAAGTTTCACTTCTGACACGTGTTCTTGGTACGGACGTACTTTTTTGACGTACGAATTTTAATTCGATTCAAATTATTTTATGTTTGGTTACACGTCATAAGATTTCAGTTGCGAGTCTCTACGTCGTCATTGACAGCTACAATAGTCTTGAACTAACGAATAGCGATATGGAATCAATGTGAAATCGATATGAAATCAACATGGAATCGATATGGACTATCAAAATTTGTATAATAAGATTCCATAAAGCATTCCGCAATTACCTTCTCATAAGTTCAAGCAATATGTTAAGAGCACTCTTACATATAAAGACTATATAATGTATATCATATTTTTAAAGTATCATTATAAAAGTTTATGTTAAAAAGTGTAACTACTGAGCTTCTTGTACTTTTGCGATAGTATCTATCTAAACCGGTGATAAATTTTCATCATCGGTCACTCTAGACGATTTAAGCGAATATTTAGATTTTAATTCTAGTGCGGAGTCAGAATTATAGTATGATTGGACTTTTTCTGCCGTTCGAAGAATTTTTTATACCATTTTAGTTTCGCAAATCGGTGGCATTATTTCTCCACTGATCTCCTCATACTTTATTTCATAGAAAAACAGTGAGCTTCCATCATTTTAACCCCTCGTGTGTAACTCTGAACTGCATGAACATAGTTTGTTAGAGTATCATGTAGAGAAACTATAGCCTAGATCTATTTTTTAAAGTGTTGACAGGTAAATAAAGTAGTAAACGTGGATGTCTACAGCAGCAAGGGAACTGCTGGTACGTTGTCAGCCCGAAAATTGAGAGTTTAATTCGTGAGGTGTTAGCAGCAACTCACTTTTCAAAGATTTTAATCTCAAGGCACGGCAGAATTTTCGAAAGAAAGATCTTCCGTAATTTCCGGAACGCTAACCCACCGAGTTGGGTGTGCACATAAAAATAATATTAGCATTTAACGTTACAAAATTCTTAGTAAAAATAAAAAAGCAAAATTTTAATATTGGTGTCTCGAAGAATACGTTAACGATGTTCTGCACCCGATCTCATCTCAACTATCATATCAGTAGTTTATCGGAGTAAAGGGCTAGAGAGCAAATGGCTAATCTCCTTCAAGGATTGGCTGCCACAACCGAAATCTCTAAACGAAATTGTTACTTTAACTAAAAACCCTGAAGGTACCTTTCATATATCAACTAATTGGCTGTAATTAACATGAATCCTTTTAAAGTCAATTCCTGTACCAGAACCATTTATAGTAGTTTATAAATAGTATATCGTAACATGTAGTATTATACTGAACTAATTGAAATATTAAAGCACACCAATTACCCCGCAACTACTTCATAACGTCATGTATAAAGCGCATGTCAATACAGAGATCTTATATTTGCATTGGCAATACAATTAAATAGAACAGAAATGGCGGATTCACGTGCGAAACTGTCGACGATAATTGTTGTTACGCAGAACTTTCCAACCCAGGGGCCCAATTAATAACACAAATAACTTATTAACGACATACAGTCAACAAACTTCCGCTTCCCCACGGAAATAATCTATATATTTTTATTTCCTACGAGCGGCTTTGATACTTACGGTTTTATTTGCCTGAAATGAAAATGTTCCGGCAAATAAAGTCTACTGACACTTAAATTTGTTATTCTTAATCCCTTGATGTTGTTAAGACTCCATTTCTAACGCGATTTTGTATAATATTGAATTGACTTATGTAAAGCGTATTAAAATATATGTAATTATACATACAAACATTCTTATTGCAATGTCATTTAATTTGTTCATAATCGTATATGGTATGGATGATATTTTTATCATATACAGATTTTAGTAGTCTGTGTAGATTTGTTCCTTTAATTTTTATCTATGAAAACAGTTTTTATTATGAGTATAAAACAATTCCAATGCCTCGGAGAGCACGTTGAGCTGTGGGCCCTGGGCCTTATCTCACTCGGGTTGTGTCAAATTGCCGTCCCATTGGACTATGAGAGTCAAGGAGAGAGCATTTGTGTATTATGCCTGTCAGCCCGCAGTTGAACAGCGTGGTATAGACTTACCACGCTGTTCAGCTTTAATAACCCAGTCCCTTATGAGTGAGGAGACCAACCCGTCGGTACGTTACCCAGTGGTACGTTAATGGGCTGCTGTGTACCTTACCTTACTTTATATAATGTAAGTAAACAATTTAGTTTTCATTATATTGTATACGCCGAAATATAACGACGGAAATGATTTCAATTCTCATACACTCCTACTATACAACTTCAAATTTTCAATCGTTAACAAAATATTTTTTGTTTATCCACTGATGTTCAAATACATATTTTTAAACTTGTTTTGCGAAAAGTGTAGAGCGCTAATTTTAAAATTCTTAATGTAATGATTTTAAGAGATCAGTGCAAGATTATGTGATAATTTTTATATTTATAACATAAGATATTGAAATCATTTGCCTCCTACATTTTGGTTATCGCCGCTTAGAAAAAAGAATCTCCTGTTTTTCATTTTCCGTCAGCGCAATAGCCTCAATTTCATTCTCCTTATCAATTTTTTCTGATCTTTTATTCCATCTTCTTGTAAAGATAAAATAGCACCAAAAAGTCCTGGCCGATATCTCAAATTGATACCTTTACGGAGCCGCAACACATAACACGGAGGGTGCTTCCTGAATAATAATTGACTCTATAGCCACAGGCCTCGTTTCTACGTAGTACGGTGTCTCAGGTGCCACATCTACCCACAGCAGTAATCAGCAATATTGTCTGCGATAACTTTTCTACCAAAAATATGCGTGGCATCTGCTTCATGAATAAAGGCCGTTCATATGTTAAAAGGTAAGGTATTCTGTATGCAAATCAATTTAACATATATTTTCACTGAATTAGAAATTTCGGTCTTACATATAATCAATACTATTATTAAGCAAAAGTGTTTTTAGAAGAATATAGTGTTTATATCAGGCTTAGACAAATCAGGGCTTTTTCCTTTCGAGAGCTTTCGCAGCGTGCGCTGTATAAACGGTTAAAATTTCGCAAAAAAAATAATGTATGATAGAATTGATCTCCTTTTAAAGTTAATAAGATGACCAACCATAAAAGATAATGTCTATCTTTTATGGTTGGGTCATTAAAACCTTTTTTTTGATAGCCAATGTTTTTTCAAATGCTATCAAACTACAAAAAACGAGATAATAGTCTTCCTCCGAATAAATACGTAATTAATTTAAAACATAATTTTCCTTTCCTTCATTTGATTCCAATGAGAGAGCAATGTCATATGAATTAGCGCATTTTAAAAAAACATTTAGGATATCTACGACATATCTGCAACACCGCGGGCAACAGGTAGTTAATTATATAAAGTAAAAAGAAGATTTTTTATGGACTTTCTTGTACAAATAAATTCAAGAAAATGGTTCTGCTATCGAATATAAACATGTAGTTACATAGTGTTAGTTCCCTATATTTTAAGAAATATTGCAGCGTGTGATGAAGGCCGAGCTATAAAATGTAATATTAGAAAGGTATTTCGCTCGTAAACTAGGAAATAGTCTTGGACATTGTAAAATTTAGTAATAAAAATATAATTCTATGTAATATATTGCTATATAATTTTATATTGCAGTAAAAATAAAAGCTAATATTCTAGTCATTACGCTCTATGTTATTGTTAAAAATTTTACTTAGAAATAGAGAGCCTCCAAGGCTCTATTAAAAAAAGGGGTTTGGAGTCCATAACTTAACAGAACTTAATTAGGTTTCCAAATGTCCATGTGTGGCCCACTGGGGCTCAGAAACTAATCTTTCTCGCAAAAATAAGTAACAGCAAAAATGACAGTAATGATCAAATGAGCTAAAAAGATAATATACTGCCTATATTATTATATACCTTTAATATTATTAAGTTTAAGTCGTATAGATGTCGTTTTCGTATTAATGGTATAGTTTGATAGTTTCGTTTAACCTTTACTTTTATTGCATTCATATTAATTTTGTATGAAATATTTATGATACTCATACTAGATTTATACACATTTACATTAAATTCTTATTGGAAAGATATATTCGTATATCTAAATCCAAATAACGACATTCTAAAAATAACTTACATACGGTATCGAAACTATTGTCATAATCTTATAAAAAAGCTTAAACGTAAATATGACAGGGAACAGTTAAAAAAGTAAAAAAAATCTAAATTCTTATGGAAAAATATCAAAATTATAACAAACTTATCACCAGCCACAAATGACAATGCTTTACTCCTTAATGTTAAAGCCACCTCAAAAGATTCTGTTAATTACGTTAATAGTTTTTTTGCTAATATTGGTGAAACCCTCGCGAAAAGTATCTACATGCCAAGTAATTTACAAAACCACATTTTAAACACGTCATTTGCCCATCTTACGTCTTTTATCCTATTAGAGACATCCATTGAGGAAATAAAAGATATTCTCTCTGGACTAAAGTCCACAAGTGCTGCAGGTTGGGATAACATTACTACAAGCTTCATCAATATGGCCAAAGATGAGCTTGCGCCAATTTTATGTCACTTTAGTAACTTATGCTTTCAAAAGGGTATTTTTCCATCTCTTTTAAAGCAAGCTATAATTATGCCCATTCACAAGAGTGACCGACCAATATCGATCTTACCAGCTTTATCGAAGATAATAGAAAAATGTTTAAACAAAAGGATTATTAGCTATCTCGAGAAATATAATTTAATTTCAGAAAACCAATTTGGATTTAGGCAGGGTAAATCGACCGAAGATGCAGTTACTAGCCTAAGTTCATTAATAGTTAAACAAGTTGATCACGGGATGAAGTGTATCTGTGTTTTCTTAGATTTAAAAAAAAACATTCGACACCGTTTCTATCCCTCTATTAGTGAAAAAGCTGCAACATATAGGTATTAGAGGAACTCCGTTGAAATTATTCAAAAGTTACTTAAAACAACGAAAACAGAGTGTTAAACTTGCTCAGTTTACTAGTGACGTAACTGACATAACATACGGAATCCCGCAAGGAAGTGTTTTGTGTATTGACAGTGAGACAGCTATACATTTGTAACATTATAATAAAATTACACAAAACAATACGCTTTGAACGCCAGCCTGCAAATCAAAGAAAATCCAAGCCAATTATCCCCACAATCGTTACAAAAACAACCTTTGGTTCTAGACAGTTACAAATTATGTCGTGTCTCTTATATAATAAAATTAATAAAGTATTGGACATTTTCTCATTAACAACATATGAATGTAAAAATAAACTTACAGATTGGCTACAAAAACTATTATATAATGAGACTGAAAAACTTTTGATGGTCATGAAGTAGGCTATACATTATTTCTGACAGAACATGCATATAAAATTACACACACACACTCGCACGCACGCACACACACATGTTTGCATGGTCTTTCTTTAACATAACACACTGAGTTTCAATTAATTAAACAATTTATTTGCAAACTACAAATGTTATATTACATTTAATGTGTCATAACACCTGACAACTAATCTGTGTAGAGTCCTATTAATACAGGTTTTCTTTTAATCTTACAAGGAGGTCACTGCCTATAATTTTTGATGAAATAAAAATGTAATAAATATGTAATGTAATGTAATTCGTCGTCGTCGCTTCAACCGATGGACGTCCACTGCTGGACATAGGTCTCACGAAATGATGCCCACAAGACCCGATCTTGTGCCGCCTGGCTCCAGCGGCTACCGGCGATCCTCCTTATATCGTCGGTCCACCTTGTGGGGGGTCTTCCTACACTGCGTCGTCCAGTGCGGGGTCGCCATTCCAGCACTTTCCGACCCCAACGTCCATCGGTTCGTCGGACTATGTGCCCCGCCCATTGCCACTTCAGGTTCGCGATTCGTAGAGCTATGTCGGTGACTTTGGTTCTGCTACGGATCTCCTCATTTCTGATTTGATCGCGTAGAGAAACTCCGAGCATAGCCCTCTCCATCGCACGCTGAGTGACTCTGAGCTTCCGCATGAGGCCCATAGTCAGCGACCACGTCTCAGAACCGTAGGTCATCACTGGCAACACGCACTGTTCGAAGACTTTGGTCTTCAGGCACTGAGGGATATTGGACGAAAAAGTCTTCCGGAACTTCCCGAACGCTGCCCAACCGAGTTGGATTCGGCGGTTGACCTCTTTCTCGAAATTGGACCTACCTAGCTGGACTATGTGTCCCAGGTATGTATACTCGTCAACAATTTCGAGTGTAGAGTTCTCAACGATGACTGGGTGGAGCGGAACATGGATATTGGACATAACTTTCGTCTTATCCATGTTCATTTTTAGGCCCACCTGTCGAGAAGCTCTGCTGAGGTCATCGAGCATTGCATTGAGATCTTCCAGAGTCTCTGCCATAATGACCACGTCGTCGGCAAACCGTAGATGAGTGATGTACTCGCCGTTGATGTTGATGCCCAGTCCGTTCCACTCCATAAGCTTAAACAGGTCCTCCAACGCCGCAGTAAAGAGCTTCGGGGAGATAACATCTCCCTGTCGCACTCCACGCTGCAGTTGGATAGACTCTGTGCTTTGGTCCTGTATACGGACTGACATAGTGGCGTTTTCGTACAAACACTTCAACACGTGTATGTACCGGTGGTCAATTCGGCATCTCTGCAAAGATCTCAACACGGCCCATGTTTCCACCGAATCGAAGGCTTTCTCATAGTCCACGAAAGCCAAGCAAAGTGGCCGATTATACTCCTCGGTCTTCTGTATATTCTGCCGCAGCGTAAAAATGTAATGTAATTAATGTAATCTAATATTTAAAAAAAAGTATGTGATACTGTAAATAATAATAAAATCTGCATGTAAATAAACACACGCCCACAGTACACATACTCGTTGATTAGCTAACGTTTGTCATCCGCATTCGTTATAAATATTGAAGCGGTCTTGACAACGAATTATAGCCGGCAGAGTCGAGGTCCTCGATTTCTGACGTGACCCCGACGTGGACATCGAGCCGACGCTCTTGATGAGTTTTCTCTTCCCTTCTTTTCGGTTACGCTGTAAAAGCCACTAGTGTAGGCTAACAGCTTAACACATTCCGAACATAAAATTTCATGCCGGATTCAGTCGCGACAAGATTCGACAAGTATTGGTTAGTGAAATCAGTGATTGTTTTATTGTAGTTAATAGTGAACCAGGATTGTTGTATAATTATTTTGACAGACAAACAAAGGATTTGTATTTTTATTTAATAACTGTCATTTTGACAATACACTATTAGTTCTTTTAAATATCTCTTTATTTATTTAAAAACACATTTAATTTCAGCATAACAGACTGATGCAAAATATCCCGGAGTTTAGAAAACAGAAACGACGAACAACACACACCAAATGTACTCACGACATGACTGTATAACCGCAACAGTTTATTCCATATTATTCCTTGCCTCGGTGTGTCCTCGGTTAATATTCCGCTGGTGTGCCCTGTGCGACCTTCTGGGAATACACATTTTATACATTTCCAGATAAGAACGCTTGGCATCGTCGTGTCGAATTTACTGTTACATATTTATATAGTAGAAGCCATGATAGCCTAGTAGCGAAAAGTGTGAATTCCGGAATAAAATTTAATACTTTAAACTCAATTATGTGATGTCCTGTGTAACCAACCACATAATCCAATATTTTCAATCATAATCTTAACCAGCAGAATCCAAATTAGTCCATATTTCATGTATAAAAAACTCATATTCAAATCAGCAAAATTGACGATATGGCACTACAAAATATCATCAAGTTAGTTGGTTGATATTTTTAAACTTTTACAGATGAAACACGTGATTAGCGTCACGAAAATGTGCAGCGTTTTTATGCTCATTCGTTTGAAGGTTGGGTATAACTACCTAACATTTACAAATAACATGTGGCATTTTAAATTGGCATTCGTCGTTTAATAATTTAATATACTATTTTTCATAAAATATAAAATAAAAATATTTCATGAATTCTCTCTTCTAAATTTTTAATACAAAAACAAAATTTAATCAATAATTTCTAAAATTAACGAAAATCACGTGGAATTTTTATGTACAATATAAATTATTTGCATTAATTTTCAATGACATTTAAATTTATTAAATTTCTAACATATCTTCCATTTTCCCTCTAAGTCTTGAAAATCTAAAATTTTATATTTTTATAAATACAAACAATTGCCAAAGAAGTTTCACTTCTGACATGTGTATTTTGTATGCATGCACTTTTATTTATTTTTTAAATTTTCAAGCGGCTTCCCTGTAATGTAAAATGTACACGTTAAAGAGTAAACTTCCTTTTTAGAATTTTATAAATGTAATTTTTGATTTTGCTTTAATAAATTGATTTTAATTTAGATATTCATTACTTTACTCATTATTTTATTTTATTTTTGTCTTATAATTAAAAACTAAATTTTATTTCATATTATTTCATTGTCCAATCTCTCTTGTATTTATGTCTTTATCTGAACATTTTATTTAATTTATTTTGATTATGGAATTTCAATCGGTCTTAACCTGAAATAAATCAATTTTATGTATTATTTTAGGTTTTATTAATTTTTCAAAAGCAGCGATATATATTTTTAACTAGAACTAGATATACTTTCCAGCCATTACATTTTTATATTTAATTGTAGTAGTGATATAATACACCATTGTTCCTTTTGTTGAACGAAAATGTAATCACCAAAACATATCTCATTTTCACACTATAAAAGGATGTAAATGCGTGAAGTCTATCATTGAAAAATCGTTTTGTAAAAGTAACAATAAGTCCGGGAAACCAGAAAACGAGTGCTACTTACAAGTTGTACACATTTTGTAATTGCAATTCTTATGGTACAGAATGATAAAGTCTAATTAATATGTCAGACCTATTAAGGATTAAATGATCTTTTATTTAACTGTTACCAGGTTCGGTAAAACATCTCCTAATGGTGTTTACACATTGTGTTACTCACTTCAACCGATGGACGCCCACAGCTGGACATAGGTCTCACCTAATAATGCCCACTGTATCCGATCTTGTGCCGCCTGGCTCCAGCGGCCACCGGCGACCCTCCTTATATAGTCGGTCCACCTTGAGGGAGGTCTACACTCCGGTGCGGGGTCGCCACTCCAGCACCTTTGAACCCCAACGTCCATCGGTTCGTCGGACTATGTGCCCCGCCCATTGCCACTTCAGCTTCGTGATTCTTATAGCCCTATGTCGGTGACTTTGGTTCTTCTACGGATCTCCTCATTTCTCATTATTTTCTCTCTCCAGGCATAGCCCTCTCCATCGCACGCTGTGTGACTTTGAGCTTTCGAATGAGGCCCATAATCAGCGACCACGTTTCCGATCCGTAGGTGAACACTGGCAACACGCACTGTTCGAGGAATTTGGTCTTCTGACACTGAGGGATATTGGATTGTGTTGATGAGCCACATATTCCACCTTTCAAGACTCGAACAATTTAGCAAATGTTATTTCCTAAGCATGATAAGGCATAAATTTTATATCTCGTTTATAAACTCCTGGCTTTTGAAATAAACTTTGCGTGTTGACAATTATAATATCGGACCTATTTTATGTTAATTATCAAAGTACATGCAATCAGTTCATTTGGGTAAACTAACAGTTTGGTTTAATAAATTCCCATTGCGAATTGCGGTTACAGTTGTGAAATTTATAGCTGTTTCTGTTTACGACAGTTATAATATTATTCCAGTCATAATATACTAACAAATTACATCAGAAGTCAACAACATTATGTTACAAGCAAACATTAGTTTATTCCTAGCTTACAGGTTTTCTACATTTACAGTGAAATTTCCTGGATGGCATAAAAACTACAGGTTATTCATCAATAAACATTCTGTTATATACTCGCATAAGTGTAAGCCATTAAGCATAAAAAGTAAGTAAAAGCGATTGATAAGGGAGAAAAGATACTGAAATGTCTTGATTCATCTCTACATACATATATACGAGTGTGCATGATTAAAAATCTCTTGTCATGATATTCGTTTACATTAATCTTCTAGTGAATATATTAAAACTAGTGAATTGATTCTAAAATAACGTAAATCTGCTCTTAATCCATCTTGGAAGGTAATGTATTTTGAATCCGTTTTATTTATTAGGAAATCATAAATAAATAAGATTAACTCATGATGTCTATATTTTTTCATTGCTATAAAATGCCTTTATATAAAAATCGCTATAGTCGGCTAAGTAACAGAAACTTCGAAATTATTTAACCCACAAAACGAAAGGTCGAAGTCTTCGAGCTAAGAGTAAGCATTAAATAAAGAACTTTTTATATAAGTCATGTCAAGCTTTTAAAAAAAATTACTTGTATATTTTTTGATAAAATAGTTTTGAGGCTATCAATTAATTATTTAGAAAATTATTAAGTATATTTATTTTATAATTGGATATTTTTCGGCGTAGCTCATATAATGGACCGAGGCCCAGTTTCCTCGGTGCCTCAGGATTTATGTTAACAAATTTGTCTAAGTCTCGATTGGTATTAGTCTTTAGCTGTGGCTGAAAACTATCCCATCAATAAAGACAGGTCTTGCTAAATATTGGCATTCTGTTACTATGATCCATAGAAACAACTGTTAGAAATTACCTCACAGAAAGGTAGCTCTCATTTGAGCGGATGGAGAAAGAATTATTTTATTGACGTTTAAAATTTTAACAAGAGATATACTGGGAGAATATGTGAGATAATGGTGTGAATTAAAAAAAAAGTGAACTTGATAACAGTTTTTGGGTTTTAAACACTGTACCAAATCTGTAATAATTAACGTTCACAGTTCATACATATTTGCCATTTTGGGGTCGTGTTATTTTCATTTGGGAATACGATATGAGTGGTTCCGATATACGGTCTAGTCTCTTGAGGCGCTTCTGGTGTAATAAACGTTGTATCAGTTCATGTTAATTGCCTTTATATGACAGTTTTAATGCCACCTTATCCTAAGTTCATAAGAAATAATGAGACAAATATTTTTTTTCTAAAAAATAAACTTTAAAAAAAACTATTAATATTCCACTGCTAGGCACTGGCCTCCTCACTCATATGAGAGAGGGTTTTTAGAGCATCAACCCTCCCTGCTCCACTGCGGATTGTCAGGCAGAGTACACAAGTGCAGTGTCTATTCCGGATGGAGGGATCGAATGCTTAACGTGCTCTCCGAGGCACGGGGGTAGAGTACGCCGCCAACATTCCAGCTCCGAAAAAATATTGAGAAAATGTTAATAGAAAACTCTAAATCGATGTTAAATTGGCCCGACGCGGGACTCGAACCCAGGACCTCATGTCTGTAGTCGAACATGGTAACCACTAAACCAATGAGGCAGATTAAAAACAATAAACCTGATTCCTCTTTATTATCGTCACAAATTAAGATGCATTAACTTCTCAGGTTTTTTGTAACAAACAATTTACCGCTAGCTGATCGCACCTGGTGATAATGGATGATACAGTCTTAAATGGTAATTAACATTTTCCTTACCTTCATTTACGTCTCATATTTACGTACTGGAATGCATTTTTTTGGTGTCACACAAATCTAGACAAATTAGGAAATACGCTTTGTAAAATTTCCTCTTTGTAAAAGTCCTCTGTTGGGGATCGAAATCGAATTGGGTAAGGTAATACAATTATTGGTTCTGTATCATACCTGATTGTAGGCAGAAAAACAAATGTTATCCATAGAGGAATCTGAAAAAAGTTTCTTTCAAATAGATTTTTTTATTGCAGACAGTTTAGCTCTTGACAGTGATCTCACCTGATGGTAAGTGATGATACAGTCTAAGATGGAAGCGCACTAATCTTGGTAAGAGGCAATATACCCCTTACGGTTTCTGCACAGCATCGCGCTGGAACACAAATTTCTATGTTTCGGCGGTACGTCTTTGCTGGTAGGGTAGTAATTAGCCACGGCCGAAGCCTCCTACTAGACCGTACTCAGACAAATTAGAAATTACAATTGTCTAAATTTGTCCTACCGGGGGGCCTCTGTTAGCAAGGCGAGTACTCGCACCACTGCGCCAGCGAGGCAGTCAATAAAACTTACTTATTCCTGGAGATGATATATCAAATACGGTTAAAATCATTTAAAGCCAAATCCTTCGCTACAAATTTCTTAACCTAATTATATATCTTAAATATTAAATGATTAACAAATTCATATTTGCAAAACCATGTTTACTACTACAACAATAAAGAAATTATATATAACATGGAGAGCGTAAATTAATAGTAGGAATATTAAAATAATTTTGTTAATACTTGAAATATCAACATTAATTACATTAATACTGAACTATCATTAAAGATGTAAACGACACCTTTAATAACTTTGCAAATTGATTATAAGTTTACCAAAGCAGATGTTAGATTACGAGCCAATTCTTTTACAGACGAAGAAGATTATTGCATTAAATGTTAGGTAGGGCCGGCTGAAAATCAATTAACCAAATTAAATTCGCACTCTCCATTTTTAGATTCGAAGATATATTAAATTAAACGTCATGGTCAACATTCCTCTCCGTCTTACAAAATCATAGCTATGTTTATCTTAATAGATTATGTTAGACACAAATGATAACTAAACGTAGATCAAAGCGGGAATTACTTGCAGATCAAATGGAACAGCACTTTCGAATCGTTAAATACAATCATATCTAAAATACTACTGATGGTGATGTTAAAGAACGATATAAATTCTTCAAATAAATGAATTCTTTCGTGCCCTGTTCTGAGAAGAACCCATAAAAAGCTTTAGAAGATATTTTTTTGTCATGACTATACAATATAAATTTGTTGTATTTAACTTAAAGCTAATCATTTATACAACGCATTTTATCGCCTAAGTAATCCTTGAAGTTATACTATGACCTTTCTATTAGCTTTCTTTTTAGCCAACTTCAAAAAAATGAGGAGGTTATCAATTCTTTATTTTTTTATATTATTAAGTGGCATCTCGATAACGCCTCTAAAATGTATGATATTACTTTAAGATGTAACATTTAATTTTACAACACATTTTACTCAATAAAAAATAATTACAGCATAAAACGTAATTGTGATAAATCAATGTTTACGTATGACAAAAATCCTTTTCCATCTTGTAAAAGTATATTGAGTGGATTGATAAAATAAATTTATCAATAAGTTTTTTAATGTAATTTTTATTATTTTCTATACGTTTTGAACACTATGATTTTCTTGGTCAATAGTAGACTTATCTCGAGGAAATTTAATAAATTACGTTACTATAGCATAATCACTGACGTGAAATCGATCTATCAATCGTCTCATAATGGGCATTTTCATGTGAAAGCGACATTAATCAATTATAGTGTGTATGAACCAAGTGTTTCGTAATGCCTTTAAGTAAAGACAAATCACTGTTGAAAACAGTCGTCTACAAGGGGCCGTATTGAAATACTAATCTCTGATTTACAACAAGTGAAACATCTAACTAATAGAGAATTATAATCTGAGAAATTCATAAGCAAAATTATTAAATGCTCAGTTATAAAATTCATAACTTAATTGAGCCCTTTCCACGCCTTAAAATTGACGCAAAAATCGAATATTTATCGAATATTTTGATGATACAGTCTAAGACGGAACCCGGTAGTTTACTTCATGGTTTCTACATGAAGCAGAAGTGGAAAGAAGAATATATGTAGCGTGGAATAAGTTTTGGGCACCTAAAGAAAATTTAAAAAGGACTTACAACATAAGGCTGAAACAAATTGTCTTAGACATCTGCATTTTGCCCTGCCTTACCTATGGCTGCCAAACTTAGACATATACAAAAAAGATAAGGCAAAATATATTAACATGCCAAAGAGCTATGGAAAGGAAACTATACGAGTCAAAAAAATTAAAAAAATAGGAAGCCTAGAATTAAGAAACAAATGCGAAAGATGCTCTAGAATTCTCGTATATATTGAAATGTAAATGGGCAGGGCACGTTGCGAGATGGTGCACGAACAATGTGTAATGGCCCAAGAGGAAAGAGTAACGTCAGCCGACCATATAAACGATGGACCAACGAACGATATTACACAAATAGCAGGCAAGGAATGGATAGAAGCGGCGACCAACAGAGATACCTGGATCAAGCTGGAGGAGGCATTTACCCATACGGGGTCAACGCCCACGTAGAAAATATAACCATTGTTATTTTATTTTAACTGTAAAATCGAGTCTTGTCAATAAAATGCTATTCTTTATTATTAATTGCCACAGCCGACGCTCCCACCAGTACAAACAAATTAGAAAAGCAATTTCCTAAATTTTGCTTGCCGGAAATTGAAACCAGAACCACTGCTGACGAAGCGAGCACTCGCATCTTTCCATCAGCGTGATACTACTCCGGAGTCTTCATTGACTACCACTTCGTATTTTTTATTTAATAATAAATCATTCAAATCAAGTGACGTCACATTTTAGGTAGTGAAATTGAAACAATATTTGCATTTAGTCAATATTTTCACATTGGGCTATTTAAACAGTTTAAGTTTGAAATTTAACTATGCTACGTGAAACAATAAAGATAATTGTAACTTATTGCTTTAAAAAAATCGATATAGTTGGTATAAATATGTACAATGTTTAAGTATTTACATTTAAACTTTTCTTTTTCTTTTTCATTTAAGGTAAAAATATAGACGCTAATGAAGATTACTATCTAAGTAACAGTCGGATGTCTCGTAGATGTCCATTCTCGTGAAAAACTTAATTAAAATATATCTGCGAGCAACAAAACTTTTTCGGACACGAAAAGTTAAAAAGAAAATGGTTTCAGGAAAATGCTGAGTTAGCGTAATGAGGGTTTATTTCAAATTTCAAGACGATTCAAGTTTTGTAACAGAAGTTAATAAAAAATTTACTCTACCTTTAAAGCTTAAATAAAATTTGTCACTGCAAAATTTATTACACGGTGTGAATTTTCCGGAAATTTTATTTTTAGCCAAATTTAGTTAGTATTATTATATCAAAATACTAGATTAACATCGGCTGTCATTCACTAGAAGTTTAAAAAAAGTAAAGGTGTCGCCGATTAAAGTCCCACAGCTGGGCAAAGGCTGCCTCACTCATAGGACACAATGGTTTAGAGAGTAGAACCATCACGCTGCTCAACTGCGGGTTGGCAGACTCTCTATTCCTTCACTTTCATAGTCTGATGTAATGGGGATCGGACAGAATTGTAGAGAAAAGGCACAAAAATATGTCCAAGTGGTATTTAGGAATTTGCATTTTCTATTTTGTCAAAGTCTGCGCTTGGCTGCAATCACATCTGATATTAAATGTTGATGTGAGCTAAGATAGACCGCGCTTGCCTAGGAGATGCCTATTCACCCTACATGTGAAAACACCCAGATTGTAGGAGGTAGGAAACACGGAAGGTATAAACGATTGGGTAAAACGCTTGGTACGGATCCGTGGGATGTCCACTAAGTACCGATGCCAATCGTCTCTGTGCCTTGATGATTTAAAGTAAAAAGACGAAAGAGGAACAAGATCTTACATCATAAATTCTGTAGAATACCGACAGACAGGCGACGTTACGTCGATGCTGCAGGCTTGATGTTCTACGATCGAGATTTTTGTCGCCTATGAGTCTCCTGGCCCGGCGATCGACCGATTCCAGAGCATAAAGCTGGTACTCGGATGAGCCGTCCCAAAGGTTAAAAAAAATGTATTATAAATTTCAAAAATTGTTACATCAACCTCCTTTTACTGATTTATGGAATAATCGTAAATCCAACATATTTATTCATACTCATGTTTAGACCCATTGAAATAGGCTCTCATAAATAAAGCCATAAATCTCACATAGTCGTAAATCTTACAGTTTAATGTCATGAAACTTCGACCGTGTCTAGACTTAACCCTAAAATTCAATCAATTCCAGTGCCAGCTTTAATTTATTTGCTCTGTTAGCTCTTAACTCGATATATTTAAATTTAATACGGCTTAATATGAAACATTTACAACTTTAAATATAAATAAAATAATTCTGCTTTTAACCCGGAACTTCCCGTTTCAAGTACGTAATATATAAGCATATGTTTCGTAAAGGTGTATTGTTTTGTATTATCGAACTCCTCATATTCTGACTTTCGCCTTTCCAAATTGCCCTTATTTCGAGAATGTTTCTTTCTTGACGCTATTATATATATTGCTTAACACATAGCATGCTTAATACATAGCATCACGCCTCATTCTTTTATACCACGACGTTCTCTTATCACACTATTTCTTACTTTGTCCTACAGTCATACACATACGTAGACAACATTGACCACAGCTCATTCCTCAATACTCGATCATAGATATTGCTTAAGTTAAACGTATTTACGTGTCAAGCTATTTTAACAGGTTAAAAGAAACCAAAACATTTCTAAAGTCTTAAAAACATAGTGCTCATACTTTAACGTACTGTAAACTATTTATTTCGCTGGTATTTGCATTACTCGCGACGGATTACGTATTTACTTTTATGCGGTAGTGTGGCAGACGCTAGCTATGCCAGGATATCCGCTAAAACCCATTGGAACCCCTTTTTTCCGGGTGGTACGAACCAGATGTACATTTACGCATTCGGCTTTGTCATCCCCTGTTGAATCCGACTTAAAGGTTCAGTTCAGGAAGAGCAAAATGGCAAAACTGCGCCCTCTGTCGCCCTCTTTCCTCCTGCTCGAGAGAGTCCCAACTAATCTCCTTTTCCCTCACCAGTGCCTCCTTCTGCAACATGACTGCCTCGAAGAATGAGTGTCTTCTTCTTGCAAAGACTTTTTTTATTGCTGAAAATTTACCGCTTGAATATGATTTCATCTGATGATAAGTGATAATACAGTCTAAGATGGAAGTGCGCTAATTTGGTATGACGCGATATACCTCAAATGGTTTCTACACAGCATCGGACTGGAACACAAATTTCTTTGTTTGGCGGTAACTAGCCACGGCTGAAGCCTCCCACCAGTCTAAACTCAAACAAATTAGAAAATACGATTTTCTAAACACGCCCTACCGGATTCGTCGAAAGCTGCCACTACGGAAATAATATAGTATTTATATTTAAATGTTTTACTAACTTTTTGTGGCAACTCATTATTACCTCTTTCCTTGTAATGTTATTTTGGAAACCTCCTCAATTTGTTAATGATTTCCTGAATGAGATTGTTTCTCCAAATATACTAAAAGCGCAAGTACAAGTCGTTTGTTTGACATAGAAAGATATTCTATATAAACCCGACACATTTATTCATCCTACACAATATTATCAGAGTAAATAACACTGGCGGCCTCGCACGGATTTCCGAATTGGGTGCTATTATTTGCGAGATCGGATTTGTCGAGAAGATCCCCGTTATTAGAAAAGGATAAATATAAAAAATCTGTATTGCAACTCTTACGAATAAAGTCCTTTTTATTAGATGAGGTGTTATTGAGCGGCACAATTATAGATTCAATCTTAATATATCGTTTTAGATTATTATTCTAAGTTACTACTATATTCAACCAATTATTCTGATAACACTTTTAATATACTTTTGTTTTTCTGTGTTAAATGTATACAACATAATAAAGCATAAACATAATAAACATTAGTTTATTTAATTTATAAATAGAATTATTTATTTGCATTTTATAGAAATTTCATTGATAAAGGATGTGAATTTTATAGATAGTATTATGTTATACTAGCACAATATAAATATACAAGCTAACTCCGATGGTTATGGCAGTATATTTTATATTACTTCACACAAATGTAGAGTAAAATAATATATTAATTTGAAGTTTTTTTAACTAGAGTTGACGAATAGTAAATCGTGATAACGTTTTAAAAATTTGCCCGCGTTGGGCTCAGCCAAGTGCTGAGTTAACTGCGGCCATTAGAGTGGACCTCTGGCTGCCTACTCTTGTCAAAGCCATGATGATTAGTGAGGGGTCGGAAGTGGCAGCGGTCTCCATCTGTGAGGTGGTGATGGCACAGAAAGAGACGGCCGAAAGGTCAAGAGAGGAGGCCGCGGTCAAACTGCGACCCTCCCCCCCCCTCTACACCATCACATACATGCCTGAGGGCTATATTTGCCATGTTCCCTCATTCCTCATACGATAACCTCAGAGCAGTAGCAAGTACGGGGCCTGCTATCCCAGGTTCTACGAGGAATCTGGCCGAACATCTGGCACGTGATGCCAGGTGTTCTGGGAACGTCACCATGTAGGGGGGGGGGGGGGTTGTGAAGATAAAGAGTAAGGTGCATTTGTTTTAGTTTTATGGTGCTACCGCAGTTGTGCCACTAACGATCCCATGGCCTGAGATGATCAAAACAAGATTGCAATACATTTTAGACAAACTGAAAGAATTTTGAGTCAGATCTCTACAATACTACCATTTCGCTTTTAATGTATCTGAATGTCATAACGAAACCATCCTATTTTTTCTTCTTCTAATGAAATTTGGAATTCTAAAATGTGTATAATAAAAGCTCTGTTAGTCCTTGAATTTCTACATTCGTATGTCTTCATGTCATGTCAAATATGTGGAACACATATTTTTCGTAACATTGTTTTATCTTTAAACCGGAGATAGGCAGAGGGATTGCACAATATATTAAACAAATAAAAATACAAAATTACTCGTAGATGTAAATGAAAAACAAACAGCTGTGTAGATTAAAGGTAAACAATTCGACATTGGATTCTATTCAGAACAGTGTTATGATTTTGATAGAATATTTTAAACTTGATCTCGGTTCCATTTCATTATACCAGCATCGGTCATGATTGGACGAAAATATTTTTTTTATTGTCATAAATCGTATATTATTGATAGATACAGAAAAAAGACGGTAAGTTATTAGTGTCTTCGATGTGGGATATTTTGATGTACATATTTGCATCTGTAGTTATTTTGCAAAAAATATTTTCAAATATTTAAGCAATTAGACTAAATTAACGTCGACTTGCTAGACTGGTTGTTAGAACATAGACCCACCACGCCGCTACACACTAGAATCTAGGCTCTAGGAACATACAAATTTCCTCACGATGTTTTCGTTCACCTGAAAAGTACAATGATGAATTTTAAACGACACTTAAATCAAATCATCTAAGTCAAATTTATGACAATTCACGTTAATAAAGTTTTTTCAAAGTTAAATAATGAATCGTATTTGCGAAACATTTTACAACGAATACTTTTGAAACTTTTCCCCCGTAACCATGTAATGTATCGTATAAGGTCATGTATTAATTCTACACTATACTTCTTACAAATAATATGCCTACTGGAAAATAACTTACCACATGCAAATCAACCTATGTTATGCACTTTTTTAAAAAGTAATTTTAAAATAAATGTAAATTTCTGGTCCACCACAATTGCTTTTATATTTTCCATTCCATCTCTTATAAATGTCCGCGTGAATCCCAGAGACCGGAAAATCGCATTCACTGATTAATTTCGGTACAGATTGAATTTGTTGGGTGAAATTTTGTTTTAAATCGACCTTTCACTAATCCAGCTATATGCTTTACTCACAATTTTTATGATATGAAATTGCAATTCTCAATAGCCGTCATATTATTACAATCGCAATAGTCAAAGAACTAGTAAAACGTAAAAAAAGAAACTTTATAATTTAGTTCTAATAAATATTAATGGAGTTTAACTTTAATGGGAGTCTTTAGTAGGTACCATCCTAACAGCAAAGACCGCCAAACATAATAAAAATGAATTCCAGTACGATGTAGGAATCTTAAAGAGGTAAACCACCTTTTGCCAGGTTAGCAGCCCACCATCTTAATATCCTATATCATCACTTACCATAAGATTACATAAAAGTGCTAACCTTTTCGGAATAAATATTTTCGTTCGCCAATTACATTTTTCTAAAACTGAAAAACAACAGATACCTTGTACAGTTAAATAAATTCATTACTTTCAATGTTTTCAAGATTTTATTATATAAAATTATCAAAGTGACATACTGAAATTTAAATTTTAGCCATAGACGTCCACGAAAATATATTACATTTCTCAAAGTAAAATTGTGCCTTTAGACATTCAAGACGCTTTGACATATCAGGTGTTAGCCAACAATGTGACACTGCAACTTTTATATAGAGAACTGTCACGATTATGGAATATAAAATAATGTGTGATGTATTAAAAGGCAGAATTGATCAGATATAAAAAAAAAACTAAGAAAACAATTCGTAATATAGATCTTATTGTTAATTAAAGAGAAAATTGAGTTCTTAAATACTCAAACTCAAAAATTCGAAAGTTTAATATCTTGGTCATATAATGCAGAAAGAAAGGATTGCTTCAATCTATAATACATATTCAAAGATAAAGATCATCAAGGAGAAGGCAGAGCCCGTGGCACGAAAATCTCCTGACGTCTGTTAAGCATCATATTTATTTTTTCACTGGGAAGTGCTTTATGTACGCCAGATGAAGTATAATCTTGTTTCAGGGAGTGTGAGACTCGCTGGCTTTACCAGGTTACCCACTAAATCCCAGTGGAATCCTCTTGGAAGTTTAGTTGAGGGAGAGCAGGCGAGCAAAGTTCTGCCATACGCTCCTTTTACCAGTTTATTGCCTCTTTCTGCAGAATAACAGCCTTGCGGAAAATACCCACAATGCAGGGAAGTGAGAGTCATATCCTTGTTTCGCGCGGCAGTATTTATAGTATAAATTTCCCATATAATAGCAGACCTCCAGTAGAAGATGGTACATTACGAAGAAGACTAAAAGATTAAATTTATGTTTTCAAATATTTATATAGAGTGAATAATTGATTAGTTAAACATAAGGATTTTGATAGCACTTGACCAAATCGGGTAAACGTTCGTCGGTACTTAAGAGTCGGTACATAAACAATTTATTTTGCTTATATCGAGTAGTTGAATAAATGTTTAAATATTTTACCCCAAAGTAGCTCGTGAGCTGGTTTCTTAACTAGTAATGTTCTTGAATACGAAAGTGTGCCTCGCCTTTTGAGTCGACAGTCAATGGTGGCGCCCTTGACCAAACTTGTGCAAACTTGACCTTTAAGCTTACATAGTAAGGAAAGTAGAGTAACACTATATTACTTATATAATATAATATTTCAGATGAAAAATTGCTTTAAAACTTCGCCAACTCATGACTGTTTTAAAAACAATATTTCCTAAATATTTAGATATAAATATTTTGAGTAGAATGATTAAATATGCGAGTAATTATTGATAATAATCACATTTTTTTAAAAATATTCCCTTCACCAATTTTTATGTATTGCATAACATTGAAAAAATTACACCTACCACTCGCCAAACCGGTACCTTACGTTGAAATAAATTACTCTCTGATAAGATAATTTACATCTTTAAGATAAGTGGAAAGCATGGAAAAAAGTAAATTAAAAGAAAGGCCTTTATCTTTTGTACAAAGAAACTTTAGCATTTTATTCTGCAATTAACAACTTAATGTATATATTTATTACTTGACTTAGCCCTCAGTAATGTTAGCAGTTTCATTTATGCGAAGCTGAACCTAAAATGGTCAAGAACCATACAATATTATATTCGTATTTGTTCCTTAGACCGATTTCGACAATGGAAAACGAAACTTTGAAATGAATTTTGTATAAATTATTTGGTTATTTTTTCTATATCTATCTCTATAAGAATACAATATTCTAGTGATGTAAACTTAGTGAAAAGTAATGTCTGTAGAAGCATGTTAACGTATTGTGACAATAGAACCTCTCGTCCGATGGTTACTGCAAAACACATTTCAGCTCCATTGAAAACTTAATTACGGCTGTCCCGTCCCTAATATCTCTAACCTTCGGTCGACATTGTTGCTAAGACGTTTTCTTAATGTCATTAAGAGACTATTAAATGGAGTGTTACTTAGCTAAACAATGTGTGTGTCCCTGTGGAAAATTTGACTCAAAATGGACGGTTTACTTTGAAACCTAAGTAAACAATGTTAAGTTAGAACCAAATACTGAATTAATACAGAATGATATTTACTATATACTCGCTTATGTTATTCTAGGATGATAACCGTAACACTTAAAAACCTTTAGTGATGTAATCAATATGACAATGTATCTATATATATTAAAATGCCCTGCCATAGTGTTTTATCGCTATTAGATTATTTTGTAAAAATTTGCTAAAGGTTAACCGACCTAAGATTTAGTATAGGGGTCATTTTAGTTTATAGGTATTTTTTTAAGCCGAGAAATCCTCACAGAAACGATGTAAGAAGAAGCATAGAACGAAAAATAGAATTCATTCGACATCGCTGACACCGTAAAATCGTAGTTAAATAAAATCTTGATTGCACATCAAAACACCAAAAAATTACTACAGGAAATATCAAATAATAGTAGTACATAAAAATTTTAACAAAGAAAGAACCGCCTTCAAAACGCAATTATTTCTTCCTTTTTAGAGCACATTAATATATTTGTAAGTCTGTTTTGAAAACGGTTCTTTTTTTGTTAAAATTTTTATTTTTATTTTTAGTGAATCTGAAGTAAAGGTGTTGCAATGCAGCAACAAACGTAAGCTCATTGCTGTTTGATTACAGACACTTATATTTTTCTGCCTTAAACCGCACCCTTACTGTAAGCCGTTGAAGAGATCCATTGATCTTCATATTTAACTACCGACTAGCACTTGACCATACCGAAGTTACGGTAGGGAACTCAACTATCTGGATAGCCTATAGATACTGTCGAGTATCGTTCATTTGCTCCTAAGAATTGAAGAGTTCCGTCACTTTGTCATGGAATCCATCATCAGAACCTTACCATACTAACACAAAACAACCCTTGAAGTATATCTTTCCAATAAAAAAAATCATCGAAATCGGTTAGCGTGATCTTGTTATTCGTCTTAGTTATTCGTCCATTTGTCGCGCACATGCTTAATGCAAATTTAACACTTATCCGGTTTTCTCATGGATGCCATCATCAGAACTGGATTTAAAAAAATGCGACCCTATGACGAGCACCGCCTTTCATTTAAAAAAAAATTATCAAGATCGGTCCACCCAGTCGGGAGATATGAGGTAACAAACATAAAAAAAAATACAGACGAATTCATAACCTCCTCCTTTTTTTGAAGGCGGTTAGAAAAACTACAGCATGCCAAGAAGATATTGTTGCAAATACAAACAACCTTACAGACAACCACATCGTAGTGTAATTTTCTCAAAAATATTATTATATATGTTTATTGACCTTTTGTTTCAATAAAATAGTAGAATATGACATCAGTAATTCGATACATCATAAATATATGATGAAATTTGGTAAACATGCATTAGGTAAACCACTGCTAATTTAGTAAAACCGCATTTTAATGGGGAGATGAAGCGTTTCAAATGAACAATTAATTGCGAAAATAAGCGGATTCATTTTGACTATTAATGGTATGTCGGCGGTTGGGTTGTTAAACGAGCTATATAATTTTACAACAAACAAAAAGCATGACGCCGTATAGAAACCATAAGAGGTAAAGTACCTCTTACCAGATTTGTGCGCTTCTTTCTATCTTAAAGCGTGTTATCATTTAATATCAGGTGAGATTGCAGTCAAAGCGTTTCCCTGTCAGCAAAAAAAAGTTATAATAATTGTTTTGTGAAAACGGATTTGTATATTTTAACAAGAATGTGGAACATGTTTTAATAACATAGTTAAGTAAGCGTGATCTGGCTGACTTTACCTTTTACAAATGTATTCAAAATTATGCTTAAATTTGAAAGTGAAAAAACACACTCCAAAAATAAGAAAACAAATATATTTTTCCACGATTTCATACCAGCAAATGTTGATTAACCAAACAACCGGAGGCATGCAAAGATAACATGACGTACTTTTATTTTGAAAATTGTAGCCGTCATTCGCAGTTACCTACAAACCGATTATTCCGCAGAAGCCGAATAGCAAAAGCTGTAGTTTACAGACTACGAAAGATTGACTGGTAATTAAAACGCATTTCAATATACAAATTCACAAATTTAAGTTTCGGCTTACAATCTAAAGTTAAGAAATCCATTGTACCACATGCCATGGTCCTGAGAAATCCTATAAGAAACCCAGTGGGGTGTCCTTTATTTACTAGCATCATTAAATATAATAATGATATAGTTTATTAAAATTAGAGCAATTCATTCACTCTCACGCTATTTTATCGTCAAAGTAATCAAATAAGTTTACTTTAAATAAAGGAATTGATTTTATTAAATGACATCTCTAGAACGTCTTCTTGGATTTTCCTTTGTAAACTTAAAAAAAGCTTAATTGAAACACTTTATTGTACATCACACAAGAAACATAAATAAAGAACAATATAAATAGAAAAAAAAAATGTACAAAACGCGGCCTTATTCAACTAACATAGAAATTTCTACTTGGGAACTTTTGAGTTAGAGACAATTTAGCTGCAAATAAATCGATTTAATGCAATTAAAATAAAAGTATGAGATTCCTTTTTTATGATTATTCTTGTTTTCAAAATACAATACAAAAACTCGTTATCGTACACCCAAAACATAAAAAATCAAGTTAAAATAAACATATACATTATGGAGTACAATTGGCATACAATTGGGAAATTGTTATCTGTAAACCAAAGTATTTAATACATTCAGACAATGCAATATTTTTAAACTGTGCAAAATAATTAAATGATTTAAAATCCTCAATAGATATGGTGAAACATGTCTGCGTTATATTTTATAATCAAAATCGATAGTAAATAACTTTTAATGATATAATCTAATTCATTAATTAAAAGTTTGTTTTATTAGAGAGGAAAGATCGTAAGGTATATTCAAATTACAAAAGAATTGTGAAAGAACAAGAGATTACTAATTTGCAGCTCGTCAAAGCGATCCATTCAATTTTCCTTCAGGCAATTACAATTTCTTTTCTTGACACATAAACAGCGTCACTCTGGCGACAATTTTTCTCAGTAACTTATTTTACCTTATAATTTTGTTTGTCTTTTATTTTTGATGATTGATTGATGATTCTTTAGGTAAAATTTTTACGGATGAAACGCGTGATTCGCGTCACAGAGATGTGCAGCCATTTTTTATGCGAACTCGTTTGAAGGTTAGATAATTTTAATATCTACAAATAACATGTGGCATTTAATACACTAATTTTTATAACATATAAAATAAAAATATTTTATAAATTCTCTTTTAATTTTTTTATGAATTTCTAAAATTGCCAAAAATCATGTGGCTTTTTTATTTACAATTCGTCATTTGAAAGTTCAATGAATTATTTGTATTCATTTCCGACAGTTAATATTTTAATGACGAATAAATTCTTAACATATCTTCCATTTTCCCTCCCTCTAAGTCTCGGAAATCTAAAGTTTTAGATTTGTATAAATATAAACAAGATTTAAAAATTTGCCAAAGAAGGTTCACTTCTGACACGTGTACTTTGTACGCAGGCACTTTCTTTTTATTTTTTAAAGTTTTTAACGTGTGCCGTATATAATAGAATGTTTCGTAGCACACAATAGACACAAAAAGAATTTGTTTCCTAATTTTTCGTATACTTCCAAATTAATCTTTAACATGAAAAGTAAGGTAATGATATATCTCAAAAATTATAAAATCTTCATTACTAATCGCCGTATATCTTGTAATATGTGCGTATTTCTTTACAGAGTAAATATTGACCCCTCATTTTAATATAAGCAATAAAGGAACTTTTTAAGATATTTATTAAATTCTCATTCACGGTTTAGCAAATAAATCTATATTTCGAAGAAACTCGCAAAAGATTGTTTCATACAGAAAACGTATTACAACCATTATTTGCTAGAAAGATGTTTATTAAATCTGACTTTGTAATACGCTCTACGTACTTCAGAAGCCAGAAGTATAATAAATAGCATTTAAATGCGCAATTATATACAATTCGCAGGTTTGGAAAAAAAGTGAAATAATTAAAAAAAGCGAATTTTTTTTCTAAAAAACGAATAAAACATGTATATCAATAAATGACGTGATGATATTTTGTGGTGACTCGCTGTCTTGTTCTCCTATTTGAATATAAGATTTTAACATAAGAAAATATAGTCTACTTGTAATATCGATGTGTACTTAACAAAAATTTTGAAAATATTGAATTGTTTGGTTTATCAGGCAAAGCAACAAAATTTAAAGCTTTTAGTTAAATCTAATTAAATGACGTTTAACTTCTGATATCTTCTATGATAGCCATTTTAACGAATTACTGTTAAGGGCAGTTCAGTTAACTGGATAAGGAATAATACTGTATTGTATAAAGAGCTTGAGAAAAAACACATATTTGTTTATACTATGTAAAACAAATGGTTTCAGTGGGTTATCCTTTAGACATTTCCTATCTTCATTTCATAGTAAGTAAATATGATAAAAGTTTTTGATTCAATAAGGATCTTATGATTATAAAAGAGACAAAATCATAGAAACATCAATTCTCACAGTAATAATAACTGCCTCATTGGTCTAGTAGTTAGTATGTTCGACTACCAACATGAGTCCTGGGTTCGTGTGCAGTTCGAAATCGACATTGAGTTTTCTATTAAGATTTTTTCAATATTGCCGAATATTAAGATTCCCGAAGTTGGAAAAAATTTGGCGGTGTGATACAACCCCGTGCCTCGGAGAGCACGGTAAGCCGTCGGTCCTGCGCCTGATCTCTCTCCGGACGTATCGGATTGCCGTCACTTCGGACTATGAGAGTAAAGGAATAGAACAGTGGAGCAGCATGGTGGGACTATGCCCTAAAAGCCCTCTTTGATATGAGTGAGGAGGCCTGTGCCCAGTAGTGGGACATAAATGGCTGCCTACTTACCTTCTTACTTTACATCCGTAATAATATTCACTTATACAACCAAAAAAGTGAAATACACAATTTAACTAGAAATAAAAACAAACCTTTAAGAAGAATATCCTAGTGAAGGAGGTTCAGAAATAATTTGTCGGGTTGAGCATACGCATTTTTAATAAGATACCGCAATCAGTTTTAAATTTGCCTCTGCATAGTTTTAAGAAATATGTCAAAAACACACTTTTGGAAAAGTCAAATTATAATGTTGAAGATTAATTTAAGCGACAAAAATTTTTGGACTTGATACCAGTTGCACACAGAAGCCAAATATTCCATATTGTAACATTTTTTTTTTACGCTGAGAAATGCATTTACGCACCCCAACTGAACAGTCATCGGTTCGGAGGGTGGGACTTACTAGACAAAACCAGAATAACCACTAAAACCCAGCGAAACCCTCTTGATCCTTTAGTAAGGGGCCAGAGGCTCAGAGAAAACATTTCACTCTGGCACCCTGGATTCGTTTGCCTTCACAACAGTATTAAATTTAAACCGTCAGTGGCATCAAAGGCTGTCGTTCCACTAACCAAGCCGGGCATACTGCCACCGTGTACGCCGTATCGACTGGAGTACCACACTGTTGGCAGGCGGGTGTTTCTTCACACCTAACAATTTGGTGCAGGTATATACCAAAGCAACCGTGGCCGGTAAGCACCTGCANGGCACCCCGGATTCGTTTGCCTTCACAACAGTATTAAATTTAAACCGTCAGTGGCACCAAAGGCTGTCGTTCCACTAACCAAACCGGGCATACTGCCACCGTGTGGGACGCCGTATCGACTGGAGTACCACATTGTTGGCAGGCGGGTGTTTCTTCACGCCTAACAATTTGATGCAGGTATATACCAAAGCAACCGTGGCCGGTAAGCACCTGCACCAACCTGTAAGAGAGCGACCCATGTCTCCTACATAGCCACTGCTCTAGGTGAGGACGGATTGCCCTAACTATAGCTCCGACAGATACTGCGACACCAAGGTCGTCTTTCCATCTCTGGATCAAGGCTCTGTCGGCTAGAATCCTGATCCTGCAAATCCCATCACTCCCCAGCCATATTCTGTTGGTTCTCACAGACGCTCTGAATTGTTAGGTGGCCGCAAGAACCTCGGCCCGCAGCACCCATGGGGGATCACCATTATCTTTAAAAGAGTGACCGTTAAGTTTCTTGCCGGTTTCTTCTCAGCGGATTCAACTTTCCGAACCGGTGGTAGATTTGTTACCAACGGATATACTACTGACGATTCAAGTGCTTTTTGAGATAATTTGATTTGCTTTTTGAATATTTTGATTTTGATAAAAATATTGTTGTCGCATGCTTTCCGGCGGAAACGAATGGCAGCATTTATCATGAAATGCTGACGAGACGTTTCCACGGGAAAAAGTCTTCTTGTTAAATCGCATCACAATGGAGATTCATTCAAGTAATATCAGTGGATCAGTAAAGTGTTTATTGTGTGTCGTAAATTAATGAATTATTTGTATAGTAAATTGTAATAAAGTATATAGTGTGACATAACTGGTGTTGATGAGTTAAAATACTATTGATTAAAGTGACTATATTTGTACATGTATGCCTTTAATTTAGATATTCCGTGCAGTCGGATAACAATATTGAATCGTATGTAAAATTCATACTTTGCACTAATGAAGGAGATCGTGTATAAAGATACAAACAGAGATATAATGCAAAAATCTTTAAGATTTGTGTAGAAAGTGAATTCGTCGATGTACATTCGTAATGAAAATTCTGCTGGAAAGGCGTAAGAAGACGTAGGTAATTGGTAAAAGTTAACATTAAAGTTCCCGGCGAGATCGCGGTTCGCTGAGCGCTTAACCACAGTGAAAGCTACTAACTTTATATTGGCCTTTCTCGTCGGATAATTAAACGTGGTTTACTCGTAACTCTCTCACAAGTTAAACTAAATTTTGTGTTGAGTTGTTATTAGCATTAATAATTGTAACTGTATGTATTTTCTACAAAAAAGTACAATTGAGTACATCAATTTATTTAAAATAAGCACGTATTAAAAACTGGCTTGTGTTGACAATAGAATTGAGTCACTATAAAATTTGGGGCCTTAACATTTTCATATACGTATTGAATTTCAAATTATGTACATAGGCGAAATATCTGACCACTCGCTGTTACTCTAAATCTATTCGTTATTTTGGTCAAAGTAATTCTAATTTTATAATTTTCTTGTGACTAACAATATTATATATTTTTACACGTTTCTACTGGGTGTCTCAAAATAAAAGCCATGTATAGAAGAAATGTTTATTAATTATTAAAATACACTTTTTGGGGATTTATTTCTTAAAAATAACATCGTCTAAATGTAGACCCTCGCGCTCTCGGCACTCATTTAAACGAACAATAAAATGACTTATGACGGCTCGGCAGGTGGCCTCAGGGATGGCTGCCATTTCGTGATGGATATTTTCTTACAAATGCGTCAGTGAAGTTGGTTTATTGACGTAAACTAAATATATATAATTGCTTTTGAGACACCCTATATTACAAATATAAAATATTTTATCAAATAACTGACAACCCTAAACACAGTAGACCAATAGCATGACATTGCAACTTATTTTTTTATTATTATTATTTTATTATTATTATTTTATTATTATTATTATCAAAGTCTGGTATTTAAATTTTATTTTTCTTGGATTATTTCTCATATAATTCTTGTTATGTTCAAGGAATAATGCTCTTAATACATTATTCATGATGGTCTCTGGTTTGGAATCTTGCAATGGGCGGAGATTTACGTCGCTAGAACTTAGCCCTCAGATAAAACTCACAGTAGTGTCATTGGTACGACATATAATATCTCTCAGGACTTTATTCCAAAATCGTAATATTTTAAATACGGGAATTTAAAGACACAATATGTGATACGCATTCCTAAGTCGTTCTTAAATTGCACTTGTGTATTATAAGCAACTGTATTCAACAGTTTTGAGACCTGCTAACACATTTACTCTAAAATTATATATATACTTGGTTTACTGCTATATTAACCAAATATAAAGAAATTCAAATCTGATAATAACATGTATTATTTGACTATAATTTGAAGAGTTAATGAATATTTACTTCTCTACGTCTGTGAAAAAGTTTCGAAGCACATCGGAATGGCTGGGCAACGTCTACAAACCAATAATCAAAGGAAGTTCGCGTACCTGAGCCACGTCCTCCCAGCTTTTATGGTAGGTAAGATGAGGGTAGGCAGGAGAAAAAGTCATGGCTGTGTCACGCCAGGAAGTAGACAAGCATCGTCAGATCAGTTTCTGCTTCAATCGCAAGAGCTAGATCGATTTGTGAACCTGACGACCAACCTCTGGTAATCGACGACGAAAAAGAATAAATATAACCCGAGACTTTCGGCAACCAACTGGGCACCTCGTTATATAAAAATGTCGATGACATCAAAATCATTATTCAGACGATTCACAGATGTCTTAGGAGATATTTTAGTTAAGCGACTTTCTTCCTCTGTGCGTATTTCACCATAAATATGTTCTTTTATACCTTTAATATAATACACCTTTAATAAAATTTACAAACACTTTTCCTCATTACTGCTTTACAGCAAATTAGTACAAAGGCCGGATACTACTTTCGTGACCCACGATAATTGATGCAAATGATAATGGACAAGTAATAGATTAAAAAGAATTGATAATTCTTTTTAAGAATGCGCGTGCGCATGTACGTGAGCGTACACGTGTACGTGATTTGGGGGCGTGTGCGCGCGCGTGTGCTATGTAAAGATTATTGATTGAGAGAAAGAGACGGAGGAGTATTATATAGAACCTTATTACTCTTGTGAATAGCATGTTTGACTATAGACATGAGGTCCTGGGTTCAAAATTCAATATTGAGTTTTCTATTAAGGTTTTCTCAATATTTGCTCGAATCGGGGAAGTTGGCTTTGTGCTCCACCCCAGTGCCCCGGAGAACACGTTAAGCCGTCGGTCCTGCACTTGATCGATCTCGTGTCGAATTTCCATCACATCGCACTATGAGAGTGAAGGAATAAGGAGTGAACTTGTGTACTATACTTGCCAACCCGCAGCGGTGCAGCGTGGTGGGCTTATGCTCTAAAAACCCTCTTTTATATATATAAGTGAGGAGGCCTGTGCCCAGCAGTGGTACGTTAATGGGCTGCTACTTACTTTTCGCTTTTATTATATAGAGGGAGTGTGAAGTAATAGTAGAAATTGAAACGTTCCTTCATAAATTAAATACAACAAAGTCGGAGCAACCATTTTGTCAGTTTTAGATACATGTATCATTTATATAGGTCAAGTTGCAACTTCAGACTTCAGCGCATCAGACATTGTTAGATTGCGGCCTTGCTCCAAATTTCGAGAAGCAACATTCGCGATGCAAAGATATACCGTACCGCGTTCACCTCTATTGTACTTTCGGTTCATTCATAGGCAGTAAACATTTTGCTTTACCCACAGCCTTTCTAATGAACATCCATCGTCAGTTTAGAATTGACGATGGATGTTACTAATTCAAGGTATGAATTTATTGTGATCTAGGTGATTCCAATAAGCCCTGAAGTTTTAGAGGTGAGACCCGTGAATTCTAATTTTGGGATGACAACGTTAAGATTTTTTTTAATAAAAATGAAACTTAGACTTGATTGTACTGTCCAGTCCATCATTGTGCTTTTCGGTGACGGAAAACATCGCGAGGAAACCTGCATATCCTGAAAGTAATTCCGGGTAGTATGCAGTTTCCCAACCTACAATTGTTTTGAAAACCCTCTCTGATGAATGAGAAAGCCAGTGCCTAGCAAAAATCGTACCTTTTAGCTGTTCCCGCGCTCTCATTCATATAATTGTTCATTTTTAAGTTATATTAGTAAATAGATATCATAGCCTTAGACTTTAGAGCCATATTTTGAAAGACAAAATGTTGCATGAATAAAGAAATTTTGATTTAATTTGATCCCTACCAATTATATAAAAAGCATTACAGTTTTTTTAACAAAAAAAATAAAATTATGTTATGCGCTCAAAATTATTTTATTATTAGAGGAATGATGCACCTTGTTTATTTTTCGGCTTAATAAAGAATGGATTCGACACAGAACAATTTATAATTTACATCTCCTTTGTATAAATTTTAATTATAGAGCTATAAAAAATTATAACGGAAATCCAATTTCGGTGCGATAGCCGAAAATTTTCCTACAAAGTGAAATTACGGAATTTCCTGTACCAAGCTTTGTCAATGGGAGCACAAAGAGATGGGTAGCACAATAGTATTTTATTGCCCACCACAAATCTTCATTAAGCTGCGTATACCTACGGTGGGTGGATCGTTTGTGCTACACACTTATAAGGACAATATAACCACTATATACTAAAACCATGATGGCCTAAATGTAAGATGTGTATCTCCTCGTTCAGAGAACTTTGTTTATAAGAAGAAATTTACATGCGTGATTGTCTATTTCAATCTACCATAGTGAATTTCAGTGATGAAACCTGTATATTAACCCTCAGTGGACCAGCGTGATGGGTCTATGTTATAAAACGATCGACGAGGACGAGGACGCCTGTGATCTGCAGTGGGAAAGGCCTACAATTTACCTTTTTTTACTATATATTAAATCTATTATTACAATGTTTTTTAAAAGATCAATGCAGCAGAAGCAAAATATTCTTTATTCAAGTAAGCTCAAAAACCCCTTGAATCACCACTACGCATTCACAAGAGACAGACAGATAGATAGAAATACTTTATTGCACATAAAATTAAAAATACAGAAAAGATATACTAAAACTTATAAAATTTAAGTATTAATTTATTTATTTAGAATCCACATTAAATTACCAACGGTACATAATTGACAAAAAATACTATTAACTTATGTGCAAGGGCGGCCTTATTACTTTAAGCAATCTCTGACAGGCAACCTTTGATGAAATTAAAACTAGTAATTCAATACAAAGGTAGTACATAGATAAAATAATCTAAAATGAATATTTATATTCAAAAAATATTTTGGTAATGCTTAATATTTAGATGGCAAGACCAATAAACAACACGTAATAAAATCAATCGTTGGCCCTCAATAAAGCAAACAGTGTTTCAGAAACCAGGGTTGCTATTTGCTCGGCAGACTGTTCAAGTTCACTTCGAGAGCCGTCAGTAAAATAATTGGTTTTTCTCATTTCAGTTAACATTTCGTTGCTTACTTTGTTACAGTAAAACAACCCCTTTTGTTGGATAACACGTCTATAAGGGATTTTTTATTGCTTACAGTAATTTGTTAGGACTTTATTATAATATGGTCTGATAGTAATCTAAAGGAGTAAGTGTGGAGATTCTCACCGGTGTCTTCTCAGCGGAATCATCTTTCCGAACCAGTGGTAAATTCGATACCAACGGTAAGACTACTGACGATTCATAAGTGATTTTTGAGCCTACTTGAATAAAGAATATTTTGATTTGATATTAATTTTAGTAAGCCATTATACGGTCTAAGATAATATCGCGCTGAACTGGTAAGAGCTAATTTATCTGATAAGGTTTCTACCCAGCATAGTGACTTAAAAAGGTAAATAGCAGCCCATTAACTTCCCACTGCTGGGCACAGGCCTACTCACTCATGTGAGAGAGGTTTATTAGAGCATAGACCCACCACGCTGCTCCACTGCGGATTGGCAGGCATAGTACTCAAGTTCACTCTCTATTCCTTCACTCTCATAGTCCAATGTGACGGTAATCCGACACGATCGGAGAAAGATCAGGCGCAGGACCGAAGTTTTAACACGCCACCAACTTTCCAACTTCGAGAAAAACTTAATAGACAACTCAATATCCGTTTTTGAATTGGCCCAAGCCAGGACTTCATGTCTGTGGCCGAACATGCTAACCACTAGACCAATAAAGCAAAGTCACGTGGGTGGATCTCTTAGTAGAAAACTCAATATCGATATAAAAGTGGCCCGACCCGGGACACGAACCCAGGACCTCATGTCTTGTAGTGGTTAGCATTGGCCTGATGTGGTTAGCAATGAGGCAGTCTCCAGCATAGTACCGCAATGCAAATTTTTGCTTGGCGTCACGTTTTTTCTCGTAGAGTAGTAAGAAACCACGGCCGAAGCCACCCACAATTCCAGACTCAAACAACTTAGAGAATACAATTTTCTTAATTTACCCTATCGGAAATAAACCCAAGAACACTTCTAGGGAAGAGAATATTCGCACCACTGCTCTAACGAGACAGTTAAAATGTTTAGTATAAAATTCGCACTTGTTTAAGTATCGTAATACAAGAAAAACTTTTAAACTTCCGAAATGCTTACTTTCCAATTATATGTACAATATAAGTTAGTTGGATGATCTTTTTAATGCAATAGGTTCTTTACGATGTTTCAACTTGGAAATCATTTTATGTGCTCTTATTTGCTAGCGACTTTGAACGTAATTAAAACTCAAGTTGACTATTCACATTCCTCTTACAAATATTATACATAAAGGTACTCTTTCCTTTTAATATATTTAAAGCTCTTTGAGAAGGAATGTAATATTTGAAATTAAATATGAAATGAAAATATTTTGTTGTTTTAGAGCAACTATTGTTAAAATGGTTTCTTCATTTCTTTCATACTTTGTCATAACATTATAATTGACTAGCAATGCCCAGTTGAAAACTACTAAGTTACATAAAAGTTTTATTTCACTGAGTTTTTAATACTTGCTTTGAGATTATTAGGTAGAAACTTACATTCATAATCCAATCAGTAGACAGATTTTACAACGAATATATATTATAGCTTATACAATTTAAAATTTGTAACATTACTTACGTAGAATGACTGACAAAAAGGATTTATTAGTCAAGAGTGAATGCGACAGTGGGAAGGGGAAGACCAAAGCGACGTTCCTGGATCAAATCCAGGACATTTTAATTAAGGGCCACGTCAAGAGTTCTCTAAACCTACGATCCTGTATGAAACGTTTAATGAGAATGAAAGAAGCGAAGGAGATATGCAAGGATTGTGGCAAGTGGAAGGATGTTGTCTCTCTAACCTACCCCTATGGGAATGAGGCGTGATGTATGTATGTAGAATGTCGAAAATTAGCAATTTTAAAAATGCTCTACAGGTAATGAAAAATTCTTGATTTCATGGAGGTAATGAAAGAATTTTTTAAATCGTTGCTGTAATTTTTAGCTTGACAAAAATAAAGATAGTATATGTATATCGGTGGATATCATTGGTACCTTTGGAATATGAGCTAACTCACCAGTCGCAGGCCCAGTTATAAGGGTCACAATTTTCTCTAGAGTGACATTTTAAAATTCTTCAATTACAATTAAATACATTTTCAAAAGTATTTTGACATGAATACGAAAATGAATACGAAACAATGAAAGGCTTTTTAATAAAATAGGATAAAGATTAATACAGAGGCATGAACAATATGGTTTTATTATTGTCGGCAGTTTTATTAACTTTTAAAAGGTAAGAAAGTAGTTTTAGTGGCATAATTACTCTAGTTGGAGTTTTCTTGTAGATATTAGTACATTCTAAAATTTTTTTTGTTCTATCAGCAATAGTTTCCCCAGCGCACGCGATGACAGATTGTTTTTGTGACCAATTTTTTTCACACCTTCGGTTACATTAGTGGATTTTTATTAAGGATCCCTATTTTTTTTCAGTTAGTCATATAGCCCTTTTCCTTCAGTGAAAATGCAACTTTCTAATAGTGAAAAAAGATTTGAAATCTGTCCAGTAGTTTTGGTGTAAAAACATACATATGTACAAAAACACAAAAGTTTCTTACTTATTTATGTAATTCAGTTAGTTATCTTTACTTTCTGTTTGGGGCGATAATATCATTACGAAGAATTCTATTTGATTTCGCTCTCATTTCATAGGATTTAAAGGAACCTTTTATAATAACACCTAATATAAAATCCAATCGTTTGAAATGGGTTTCAAAGCAATATCTTTAGTATAAAGTGTGAGAACCGACAACCGTTGAATTACAGTCCAAATCTCTGCCGCTCCAATAAGCATAGCTGAAAAGGACGCATTGAAGTCAGTTCAACACCAGATAAATGTACTCATACGCCGAGCACGTCATGTGAAAAATAACAACGTCCTTTATGCATTTTGAATAAAGGGGCCTCCGACATTTGTTGAATAATTAAAGTACTATGGAATCGACAATAAATGAAATTAAATTAATTTTATTTGCCTAAATATGGATACATAAGTTCATCATAAATATTAATATTTCTTCCAACATATTCTGCCATTCCTAGCATGCAAATACTTCATAATTAAGATAAGACATCTCAGCGCACAATAATCATGTCATTTTTTCAGAGTATACATATACATACAAGGATCCATACGAATGTAATTTTAAAACAGTTATTGACTTTATAAGGTAACGACATTACTTCTTAATATTAAAATTTTAACAACTTACACGACTGAACTATGTTATTATATCTATATACCTTGACGGCCTCGCTGGCGCAGTTGTGCGAGTACTCGCCTTGCTAGCAGAGCTCCCGGGTTCGATCCCCGGTAGGACGAATTTAAGAAATTGTATTTTCTAATTTGTTTAAGTCTGGTCTGGTGGGAGGCTTCGGCCGTGGCTAGTTACCACCCTATCAGCAAAGACGTACCACCAAAACAAAGAGATTTGTGTTCCGGTACGATGCTGTGTAGAAACCGTAAGAGGTATCTCGCCTCTTACCACATTAGCGCGCTTCCATCTTACAGTGTATCGTCACATAGCATGAGAGCACAGTCAAGCGCTAAACTGTCAACCATAAAAAACCTACTTTTCATTAGCACCTTTTCTTGCAGTTTTATGCATGTATTATATAACAAAATTGAATAATCCTAGAAACAGTAAGTCAAAAATGAAAGTTTCTAGTACGTTACTACCTTAATTTATGCATATGCATAATAACGTGAAAGGTACACTATCTAAGGTCTAGTTTATTATCATTATGTATCCTTCAATATAAACTAGCTGAACCCGCAACTCCCCTTGCGGGTGGAATTTCATAAAATCCGTTCTTAGCTGACCTCTACTCGGCAAAAGGAATATTTCTACCAAATTTCAAGTCTCTACGCCATATGATTCCAGAGATATCGTGATGAGTCAAAACATACATGGATATCTCTTATATATATAGATATAGATTAATTCATATAGATTAATCCATTTCGATTAATTTTTTTATACGTACACAATATTATTATTTTAATCAATAAATTTATGAAATAACAAGTCCATAGTAGAAGAACTTCCCTAATGTTACGCCTCAGACATTGAATTTGAATTCTAATGTTTTTATCTCAAAAATGTATCTGTTATTTCATCACTGAGCTCACAGAAAATCAAAACGCAACAAACCTCCGACATAAATTTTATTCTCTTCTGGTCTCGTTGCTCTATTCTCTAACGACTTCCGGAGCTTTGCTGTCCTGAATATTTTATTTGACGCCCGACTGTTGCTAGGAATTTACTTGTATAATATTATAGGATAGCTAAGGGAATTCATTTACATAACATAGAAAGTAACAAGTGTTATTAATAAAAACCCCAAAAGATGTTTTTTTGTAATATTTTGTTTTCGTTTATTAATAAATCCGGTTTATATGGAAAAAAAACTTATCAACTAAGACTTTTAAATGAATTTTATTGCAGACTTTCTTGTATTAGATATAAACATTAATATTTTATTTGTGGATTTTTAATATAAACTGATTCTAATCCTAGGCAGGCACCATTAGGTTCATTAGACAAAACTCAAGTGCCTACGAGTATGTGTTATTTCAAATTAATTATTTTGCTTTTCGGGGAAAGAACACATTGTGAGGAAACCCTCTTATGCCGGGAACAAATTTGGTATATGTGTAGCATTGCAATCGCCAGCAGACGTAAAGCAGCATAGTAGGTAGCAGCTCATTAACTGTTGGGCACAGACTTCCTCACTCATATGAGAAAGGGTTTTTAGAGCATAGACTCACCACGCTGCTGCACTGCGGATTGACAGGCGTAGTGCACAAGCACTCTCTATTCCTTCACCCTCATAGACCGATGTGACGGGAATTCGACAAAACCGGAGTATTTAAATTCGACACGACCGGAATATTTAAACGGTGCGGTCTCATTTGAGTAACACATTGTACCCATATTCAGATAAATTTGTTAGCGTACTTCAGTTTCACTAAAAATCATAAAATAAATAAAAATTTGAACAAAAAAAGAACCGCCTTCAAAACAAACTGTTACAAACATTAATATGCTATAAAAAGTAAAATAATAAATGCGTAATCTTTTTTAGAGTTCTTCGTATTTTTATATTTGGAGTCAGCGTCTAGCTTATTAACTAGCCGATGAACGTTTTATCCAAAACCTTAATACAGAAATGGGTTATTGAGTGAGAAAGCTGATTATTAATGTGATACAAAGCTGTGAAGTGCTCTCCATTTGTTATTGCCAACACCTGTCACATACAAGGCGTGCGTGTGATTCATAAACCTTTCACTATGTCACGACAGCCTTTACCTTTTTTTATAAATTTATAATTAATAGAAACAAACAATCAAAATAAATTTTATAAATATTAAAACGACAAATATAACTTTCTTCTTAGACGTTAATTCTATCTGCTATTTTTATTATAGCTATTTGCTGTAATCTGTTGCCATCTTTAACGATAATTATTATATATTAGTTCAGAAATTATGTACAAACAAAAACTTTTTATTGTAACCAAAATAAGCCTCGATCTTAATCGATTAAGTTGGAATCTCTCCAAAAGAACTTTTTCTAAAATCACATATTGCAAGCATTTATGATCCACTACAAATAAATATTCTTAACTATTTCTCTAGACAAATAGATTTTGAAATTAGTAAATATTAAATCAGCATTCCACACTTCCTTATAATAGCAATTATGTGCAAGAATTTAGTAGTAGTCTAACAAATGACGTTATTACTATTGTAAAAACTTTCAGCCCTTTAACTGGTTACAAATGGTATAACCTTAAGTACACAAAATTTTATCTGCTAAAATTAGGAAGATCTTAAAAATCTTTAATTTACTATTTCATCCTGAAGCCTTTTAAGGTAATAAATATTAATTTAGGGGTTAAACGTCCCGTAAGATGGTTGGTGACGCTCCAGGAGCTCCAGGCAACCCACCTCCGGAGTAAGTTTAAGGTTATTAAGGCCGGGTTTGGCCTAAACGGTCCCGTCGTCTTCGAGTGATGTAGGAGCACCGCTGGGTTTTCGCTGGTCTGAGTCTGGCTTAACCTGGAACATCCTCCCGAGTATTCCAGGTATCCACGAGAATTTCCCAGCGTAAAAAAGCGGTTAAACTTAACACACAGATGGAGTCGGTTTCCCAATCGTAATATATTATTTGCGTGTAGATTTTATGCATAACAAAACGCCATAATGAATGCAAAGAAAATATTTTGCGTATGTTTTCTATTATGTATCCTAGAATAGCGATAATATTCTGCGGTAATCTCTTTAAGACAACACTTGAGTCATGAATTTTCAATCAAGTTCTGGAGAGATCGTTACTCAGCAATGGCTTCGGTGCATATCGATAAGGCTTGTTTAACTTCTATTTTTTCATTAAAAGTATAAATTGCTTCAGAGAGGTAATATTGGATGGTATGACTTAATCAGGAAAACATTTTTTTGTCGCCGTCTCGTATTTTACTTGTGAGGGTATATCATTCGTCATTTGACTATTTTAAAATAATAGCATAAAACTACTTATTGGAGGATTGCTAAATATTGTAATTAAACTCTGTTTTCTATAGAATCATTTTAATGTTATATATATATTTACAATTGGAAATATTATACTCATTATAACTATTGACAAGTTACCCTAAATGATATTATTGATATTAAATATGATAAGTAATTAATTAATTAGTCATTACTCGTTATTATCTTGAAACAATAAAAGGCTCTATATTTTAGAAGTTAATTTTCTTATCAATTATTTAATGCTCTCATAGGCTGAGTATTTTTCTACAATTTAATATCTTGCTCTCATTATTGGGTTATTTATAATTGTGTATTTTTAGTGCGTTATATACAGTTTTTGCTACTTTAATATAATGATTTTATTGAGATAAATGGTCAATGTGTGATATTAATCTTTGTAACTGTATCGACCTCACTCATCAATACATAATATAATTATTTTTTTTAAATATATATATAAAAAATATAAATAAACCATCCTCTCGCATCGGGCATAGTTTAAAGGCATCGCTGGAGTTTAATAAAATAATTATATTTGGCCATGTATGATCGTCCAGCTAGTTAGAACCCATTAATATGTTGTATTCATAGTAATCCAAATCCTTTTAGAGCGTCAGAGGTAAAGAGAATGTGAAATTTGATAATCTTAATATTATTTTATTATATCCATAAGGCATTACAAATAGTAATTTGAGGGAACATTAATTATATGTTAAATAATATCCATTGGATCAGTAGTTTTTGTTTTAATAAAATAAAACACAGTCATCTCACGGGTGACTGTGGGATAATATTATAATGTATCATAATAGCCATCAAGGAAGGTCTATCAACAGACTTCTTTTCTATCGCATATTAAAATAAGCAGTAAGTGGAGTAACCACTTACCGCTGAAGGAATCCCTACCATGGGCACCCAGGTACCTTCTAATACTATAATATGAATAAGGTACCAGAGTGATCCAAAGACTGGCTCCACACCCGCCAGGGATAATGAACTCCGACCCGTGCTATGAGTTCCCCTCCCTGGATAGGGATTCCTGTTTATAGTGCGCCTGCGGCGTATGATCTTTCGATGGTTGTGTCATCGGGACTAAAGCCCGGATATGTTTTGTCAATATGTAGAGACAAGTCTCTAAGGTATATTCAAACGAGGATCGAAATCCATATATTTTGTTAGCCGAAGCTGTGATGAGGCATTAGCCATGTTTGTAATGCGCAAAGCGCGATTTCGTTATAATGGGATATATAAATCACCAATGCATCTTGTCAGATCAATTACACAGATCAGGAGTATCTGGCAGGCGGACCACACCGCATATATTACACATGTTTTAAGTCCAGTGTTAGACTAGATCGATGTATGTATCTCCACCTCGGTGGGATNGATCTACTCCGCTCGGGAGTCTAAGGCGAAATGTGTCCGATCGAATCATGGGAGTGCCCTTTTATACAAATCTCCCACCCGATAACCACATGCGGTCGGGCGAGCGGGAGAAAGGGCAATCGCGGGTGCTGAGGTAGGTGCGGGAGGGGGGTCGCCGGCGGTTGACCAATCAGAATTAGTCACCGCCGGCGACTTGCTAGGCTCGCTGCTCCCGTCCGCAACAATTTGCGTGTAGATTTTATGCAAAACAAAACGCCATAATGAATGCAAAGAAAATATTTTGCGTATGTTTTCTATTATGTATCCTAGAATAGCGATAATATTCTGCGGTAATCTCTTTAAGACAACACTTGAGTCATGAATTTTCAATCAAGTTCCGGAGAGATCGTTACTCAGCAATGGCTTCGGTGTATATCGATAAGGCTTGTTTAACTTCTATTTTTTCATTACAAGTATAAATTGCCTCAGAGAGGTAATATTGGATGGTATGACTTAATCAGGAAAACATTTTTTTGTCGCCGTCTCGTATTTTACTTTGCTTGTGAGGGTATATCGTTCGTCATTTGACTATGTTAAAATAATAGCATAAAACTACTTATTGGAGGATTGCTAAATATTGTAATTAAACCCGGTTTTCTATAGAATCATTTTAATGTTTCATATATATTTACAATTGGAAATATTATACTCATTATAACTATTGACAAGTAACCCTGAATGATATTATTGATATTAAATATGATAAGTAACAAACGTACACATTGAAGGAAACACCGAGATCGGTGGTTAGTCATAACTCGTTATTATCTTGAAACAATAAAAGGCTCTATATTTTAGAAGTTAATTTTCTTATCAATTATTAAAAAAGTTGGCTTCTAGAGTGGGACAGATTATGCTCATTGTGTTTTGTAACTCGGGCTGCTCTCATAGGCTGAGTGTTTTTCTACAATTTAATATCTTCCTCTTATTATTGTCTTATTTATAATTGTGTATTTTTAGTGTGTTATATACAGTTTTTGCTACTTTAATATTATGATTTTATTAAGATAAATGGTCAATGTGTGATATTTATCTTGCGTAATTCAAAGGAGTAACTATTGAGTTTGTTGTCGGAACCTTCTCAGAAGATATGACATTCCGAACCGATGGTAGATTCATTGACAATTGAGCTTATTGAGATTACTTGAAATAAATAACGTTTTTGGTTTTGATTTTGACTTTTATTGTAAAATCTTGTTTAAATTATCAATAGTCATTTAAATAATTCTTAACTTATTACATTTTACTGATTATACTCATTCCTCATAGACGCAGTCTTACTAGCATAGATTATTCACGATATTGTTGATAATAATAAAGCCTTTATTAAAAAATCTTCACATATGTATATTTTGCTAATTAATTCAATTTACTATTTGCGATCACATTACACGATAATAATATTTGGCCATTAAAAACGTGGAAGAAAAAACTTATGCAATAAGTTCTTATACCAAATAAATACTTGTGTTCTTAAGTAATTTACAAAATTTTAAATGGGTTCATTAAAAAAATGTTTCGGTTAGCTGAAAAGATTGAAGTTTATTAAACATCTCAGTTTATTTATATTTGTCTTAAATTAACAAAGTTCAGTCCATAACAGGAGTGTAAACGATATTAGAGTGTAAGCAGGGAATAATTAAAGTGTGAGCAGAGTTATTAGACAGGCCCAAGCTTCTTCATTACACTGTCATTTGCTCGGCAAATATTTGAACTGCACTTTGAAGGTCTACAACAAAGTAATTGGATTTCCTCATTTCAAGAATTTACCTACTTCTTACATTGTTTTTTGGTAAGTTAATTAAATTTAATTATAAGACGTCATGTTATGGTTTGAATAATCTGTTCTCTAGGTAATATCTCAGTCGAATATTGACCTGTGTCTGCATTAAAACAGTAGTAAGTAAGTAACTAGCAGCCCATTAACGACGTCCCACTGCTGGGCACAGGTCTCCTCACTTGTACGAGAGAGGGTTTTAGAGCATAGACCCACCACGATGCTACACTGCGGATTAGCAGGCATTATACACAAATGTACTCTCTATTCCTTCACTCTCATAGTCCGACGTGACGGCAATCGGACACGACCGGAGAGAGATCAGGCGCAGGAACGACGGCTTAACGTGCTCTCCGAGGCACGGGAGTGGATCACACCACCAAATTTTTCCCAACTTCGGGCAAATATTGAGATAATCTTAATCGAAAACTAAATATCGATTTCGAATTGGCCCGACCCGGGACTTGAACCCGGGACCTCATGTCTGTAGTCGAACATGCTAACCACTAAACCAATGAGTTGAAAGAGTACTAACATACAAATATCAATGAAAAAAATTATAAAGTGCACATAAAATTAATAAAAAAGTGAATAAATTTGGGCTTACAAGTTAAATAACGACGAAGCATTTATGAAAAACATGTTTTATATAAAGCCAATAAGTAAACATCGTTTTACCACATTTGTTTTAATCTAGGTGTATTGTCAAAAAAATGACCTGTTCGTTGGAAACAAAAACATGAAAGTATCTTTTGCATTTATACATATTGGACAAGAATCTTCAGGCAGATACTATATACAATGCAATAATTTACATTGTACACCTAACAAAACAAACCGGAGGCGTTATCACTGAAATAGCGATCTCTTCCAAGCAACCAAAACTGAGCTTAAAATAGAAGCAGAGAGAGGTGCAGTTAATCTGTTTAAAACTGTATAAAAATAATATTATTCACGAACTAAGACACGAACTACTCAATATATACACGACAGTTGTAAGTCCAGTCGCAGACACATTAGAAAATGAAATTTCTCAAATTTGCCCCCTGGAATCGAGCCCAGGATCCCCCATATCAGAGCCATTTTATTATTTAGAAGAAGAACAATGTGATGAAGAATACTAAGTAAGCTTATCCGCGCAACTTAGCTACCACAGAAATGGTAAAAGAAGGATGAAAAATACTTCACGATAGATAAACACAACACGTCCCGTGATGCCTGGCAGGTAGGGAAAAATCGAAATTTTTAATGATCACACGTGTAACGTGATGCGTTACATAAAAAACCTTGTATACACTGTAGGTAGTCGCGACAAAAGAGATAGCGAATAGTCGTACCGAGCGGGTGGAAAGACAACGTGGCGACGCTTCGCCACAACATGCATCGGCATTTTTATATAAGAAAGTGCTTTTATATTTCTGCCAGAGAGGCCGTCAAGTTCTAAGCAAACACAAGTAGCATGCATCTTTCTCGCGCCATATCTCGTGTTCGCATTCTGTATAACATCGCACATGCTCATTCTACACTTCAGGTTCAGTACTTTGGTCAAGTACATCTTGTAGCGGCGTATAGGGGAGCGAAATATTGTTTTTTGTAGCTATAATTAAACAGGTATGGTGTATACAGTGTTCATTTTGTTCATACTAGATTGTACACATATATAATACTAATACGGTTTTTAAAAAAGCTGCCTCATAGGTCTAGTGGTTAGCATGTTTATCTACAGACATAAGATCGTGGGTTTGAGTTCCGGATCGGGCCAATTAAAATCGATATTGAATTTTATATTTTCTCAATATTTGCCCGAAGTTGGCGGTGTGCTCCATCCCTGTTCCTCGAAGTACACGTTAAGCCGTCGGTACTGTGCCTGATCTCTCTCCGATCGTGTCAGATTACCGTCAATGGTCTATGAGAATGAATAGAGAGTGGGCTTGTGTTACTATGCCAATTCGCAGCGCGGAGGGTCTATGCTCTAAAAACCTTCTCTCATGTTAGGAGGCCTGTGCCGAGTAGTGGTACGTTAATGGGCTGCTACTTACTACTTACTTACTTTTACGGTTATCTATTTATTTCTATTTGTAACCTATAATTGCATTCTCTTTTGAATATTATTATAAACTATATTTATTTTTGTACAATAAATAAAAACAAACTTCTAATGGCTTATTTTAGGATAAGGAAGATTCAGAAAGCATTTGTTGAGTTGAAGATACGCATTTTTAATAAGTTGCTCTTATCATTTGCCTCCACATAGTTTTAAGAAATATGTTAAAAGCGTCTTATTATAAAAGGTATATTATAATGTTGAAGATAATTTAATATACAAATATGTTTGGAAATGCACATGAAAAACACATTGTAACATACAAAATTATATGTAAAAGTGTAACCGTTGAGATTCTTGCTATTTTTTTCTTAGCGGAATCAACTTTCCGAAATATACAAAAAAGACAACAAATAACGCGAACTATACGAACTATAACAACACGATCCTAATAAAAAGTAAACGTTAAATCAAAATTTAAACGATTTAAGGACGGATTGTAAAGTACAAGATAATTCAGGTAAATCAAAAAGATCAAGTTATAACTCCCATTCAAAACTTCAGTTAGATAAATTGTTATCTATTGAGAGTTTTAATAAATGTATTTGAACTTTAGTGGTGTTGAAAATTTTAACAAAAAAGGGAGAAAGAAAAATAGAAAGAAACTAATAATAGGAATTTAAAAACCTTTTATGGAAATTGTACTTTAGTATAAAAAAGCTTCTTCGACACGAACGTCAGTAATAAAACCCTGTCTTTTTTGCTATTCGCAGCCGCGTGAAACTGCTTTGACGGACCCACGCTATGAGAAAAGCGAACAATATTCAACGCGCTTTTACAAGCGATCGGGGCATCATGAATACAGAAAGGGATTGTCATTTTTTGTAGTAGGCTTAGCGCTCATATTACAAATATTGCTTATCAGAACCCTTTTATTTTATAAATTAGAAGAAGAACAGTGTTTACTATGTAAGCTGATCCGTGCAACATAGAAGGATGAAACATACTGCACGATCTAATTTATTTTACGATATACATATATTTAAAAACCAACAAGTTCGTAATCCCTGGCAATAGGGAAATATCGAAATTTTTAAGTAACACACATGTAACGTGAAGCGTTATATAAAAAAATAAATATGCGTACGTACAAAGGACACATGTTGGAAGTGAAACTTCTTTGGCAAACTAATTTTTAAGTCTTGTTTTTATTTATGCAAATCTACAACTTTAGATTTCCGAGACTTAGAATGAGGAAAAAAGGAAAATAAGTTAGGAATTCAATTAATTTTATTGTAAATAATTTTTTTAACTGTCGGAAATTAATATAAATAATTTATTGAAATCTCAAATAACGAATTGTAAATAAAAATGCCCCGTGTTTTTCGTCAATATTACATATTATGAATTATTTATTTGTTTTTGAATTTAGAGTTTAGAAAAGAGAATTAATGAAATATTTTATATTTTATGAAAAATAGTATATCAAGTTATTTACTGACGAGTGAGAAATTAAAATGTCACATGGTATTGGTAAATATTATAACTACCTAACTTTCAAACGAATTGCCATAAAAACGCTGCACATCTTCGTGAAGCTAATCACGCGTTTCATCCGTAAAAATTTTACCTTCATGCGCCTAAAGAAGTTTCACTTAAAAACATAGTATACATTATAGTTGCGGTGAAAGAGCTAGCAAATAGCCATGGGCAGGACAAAAGACAACGTGGCGACGCTTCGCCACACGAGGGGTCGGCCACATCCGCCGCTGTAGAGTTTCACATCAACAAAAACTTTAATCGGTCAAAACACTTCGCAGTTCAAAAACAAACACTATGACACAAAAATTTTATACAAAATGTTATATTTCCTATCTAACATTGTGGATACCACATACAAGCTAACTAGGCATGTACATAATACAAATATGTAAAGTTAATTACAATAAAAATAAAACTACTGAATTATTAGAAAATTAAAAACGAAAAGAGGCATACTTCAAATAAACGAATAATTAACATTTATAAAACGTCCGAAAAATATATCAACCTACCAACTGACCCACATTAAACCCAGTCTATTCGGTAGAATTCTAGCATTACTATACTATTATGTATAAAACTTTTTTTAATCCCGCAATACCCCCTAAAACCCAGCGGAACCCTCTTCATCCATGAATGAAGCACCATGGGTTCAACTTTCTCGCATTCGTCCCTAATGTATGTATATAACATATTAAATCTTATAGTACAACAATGGTTACGTAGCTATATCAAATATTTTAAAGTAACAATAGTACAAGAAGTCGTGCAATAAAAAGTAATTTTAGTAGCAAATGTTAAACCACTTTTGTTTGCTGAACATCAACAAGAATGTTAGCTACAAAAGTGTAACACAACAATACAAGTATATACAAGGGTAATTAATTTTTATATTAACAGGAACGCTCTGTACTCGTAGTAATAGAGAAATATCGTGTCGTCACATACACACATTCAGAAGGAAAATATATCTATAAATAGATAGATAGAAACCCATAATTGCATACAGAGACATACACCAAATACAAATCTAAGATTAAAAAACTAAAGCTATGAGTGTGCAAAGGCGGTCTAATTGCTGCAAAAATGGATGCTTATTTAATAAATTAATGAGCAGAACAGTGCTAGTAATAAATATACGCTTAAGTGTAATTTTAAATGTTATATAAAAATAAGATTAATAGAATAAAATAGAAATGAATATATAGACATGAAGTGACATATAAAAAGAAATATAGTGTTATTTATAACAATTTTGAGTCAAATAGTACTCTTTCAAACGAATTTTGAAAACGGCTAGTAGTGCATCACATAAAATTATAATCTGTACGGTAAATGAATTATTGTAATAACTAGTTTTACAGATATTGGATGCTTTATTTTATTGTTAGATCAGGAGCGAAGATCAAGGTAAGTATTAAGAGCATCACAGTGGAAAACGATACCTTTTTTAAGGTAGGAAGGAGTATGAGGTAAGTAGGGAACGGAATAAAATAATATCTATGTATATACGAGTAGATTTAAAACTAATTGACTGTAATAATCAATACGGTTCTATTCGTGTTATATTTTTTTATATTGCTAACAGCTTAACTGTGATCTTATCTGATGTTAATAATGTTACGAACTAAGATGAAAGCGTGATAACCTGGAAAGAGTTAATTTACTTAATATGGTTTTTAAACAGTATCATCCCAAATTTTTGGTAAGTTTTTTTTAGGTAAGTCAAGTAATAGACTCTGAGTTTTGCTCAGGATACCAGAGAAAAAGGCTACAAGTCCAGCAGAACAAGTGCCTACGTCTGATAGTAGGAGCTCCGAGGTACGTCAAAAATGACGTTATCCATCGAGATACCAGGACGCCCACCGTGGAGGTGTTCGACCCCCACCTTGTGAGGAGTGTGTTCCGCATATCTCTCCGCACACACATCTCCACGGCATTGCCAGTCAGTACCAAAGAACGGCAAACACTGGGCGTTCTCTGCCTCGTGAGCTCCTGCTGTCACCACCATCAGCCGTAGGTGATAGCGGCAAAGATGACGCGGTAGCAACAACACTCGGAACACACCCCCCTCGGAATTGACCGCTGGCGTCGCCAGCGGGATCTAGCCGGGGCAAAAAAGAGTACCAGATGCCCGGGCAATGAGGGCCTGCCTGGCGGCCCGTACCCCGCAGAATGCTGCGATGAACCCAACGACGATATAAGTCTCTAGCAATGCCCCGCGGTTTCACCCGCGTAGATACCGATTTCGTGGAAAGTCTACCAAGTCGAACCATAGATTTATTTTCGTTAACATACTTGTTTTATTTCACTTCGTTTTTAATTACGTCATTTCAGATTATTAGAGACACGCTTACATTCATAATCTAATCAATATACAGGTTTTACTTTACAAGGAATATATATATTATAAGTAATATATTTTAAAATTCGTAACATTACTTACGTAGAATGTCTGAAATAAGCAAATTAAAAATTTTTCTATAGGTATTGAAAAATACTGAAAGATTTTTTAAATCGCTCCAGTAAATTTTAGCTTGATAAAAATAAAACGGTATTGGTACATCGGTGTGTATCATTGTTATCCTTGGAATATGAGCTAACTCACCAGCCACAAGCCCAGTTATAAGGGTCGCTACAATTTTTTCTAGATTGACATTTTTAAACTCGTTATATCTTTTGAAGGAAATGTCCGATTTTAATCATTGAAAAAATGTTTCAGAGGCATTGAAACAGACTTACTAGAACATCACTTTAATATGATAGGGATTAACAAAGAGGTATGAATAATATATTTAATACAAAGAGGTTTAATTATTGGCGGCAATTTTATTAACTTTTAAAATGTAAAAAGTAGTTCTAGTTTCATAACTACAGTAATTTTTTTTCGCTGGAAAATGCTTTATGCACGCCGGATGAAGTGTAAAGATCCGGGAGTGTGGGACGCGGTGGTCGTACCAAAATACCCACTATAACCCAGCGGAACCCTCTTCATCCAGGTGTTGGGGTCCAGATGTCCGCTGACGCATTAAGCTCTGGCGCCCCGGATGAATCCGACTCAAGGGTTTAGTTTAGTTGAGGGAGAGTAGGCGAGCAAAATTGCGCCTTCTAGCGCCCCCCCCCCTCCTCAGGCGAGAGGGAGTAGCGTCTGCCACAACCTCCCTTTGCCTGTTTAGTGAATCCTTCTGCAAGATGACAGCCTCGCAGAAGGACGTCACTGCTCTCCAACTTAACTCATCGCCAATTATAGCGCCCACAATGCTGGGGAGTGAGAGGTTACTCCCAATCAGCGATGTCAAGATGTGACGCTGAGGTTGCCAAGCCTGACAATTTGCTACTGTGTGGTGCGCAGTGTCGACGGCCGCCCCACAAATACGGCAAGCAGGCGTCTCTTCGCAGCCTACAATCTGGTGCAGATACTTGCCGAAGCAACCATGTCCAGTTAACACCTGCACCAGCCTGTAGGTTAGCGTACCGTGCCCCCTGGCAAGCCAACCTTCCAAGAATGGACGCACCGCTGCAACCGTAACCACACCTGCAGATGGAGACCCGAGGTCCTCCTTCCACCTTTCAATCAGGGTCCTGTCGGATAGAATCCTGATTCTCTGGGTCTCTTCAGCATCAGGCCGTTCGCCTCTGTTCCTTGCAGCTGCCCGACAATGATAGGCAGCCGCCAGAACCTCCGCCCTGAGCTCCCAGGGGGGATCGCCCGCAAGAAGAGTCGCTGCCGTCCATGACACAGTACGGTATCCTCGAATTGCCCGAATCGCTATCACTCGCTGCGCTCTTCGCAGGAGGATTTTGTTCGCAGGGGTTAGAGCATTTACCCATAACGGGGCACCGTACAATGCCATGCTGGCAATAATTCCCGCATATAGCTTCCTGCAGGGCGACGCCGGACCC